>KQ085977.1:0-32808 GCA_001020605.1 Schizopora paradoxa
AACAATGGTCAGCTGACTAATCAAAGTCCCAAACTCACCAATGCACCGCCTATCCAAACGATATACGCAAATCCAATAAGAGTCACCCTGTGTACTGCTCCGACGTCGTGTCGTTGTACCAACTAGGGCCTCGATATTCCAAGGGATAGGGCTAGTCCTAACAGTGGTCAGTTGACTAATCAAAGTCCAAAACTCACCAGTGCCCCGCCTATCCAAACACTATACGCAATATCAATCACAGATACCCTGTGCACCGCTCCGACGTCGCGTCGTCGTGCAATCTAGGGCCTCGAGGTCGTCTCCGGACTCGAGAACGGGAGCCACACGTTCCTGGCAACAGTACCTTCGCGTCCAATTGAATTAATCGGCAATAAAGAGGTATTTAGAGCGAAACTGCAATTGAATTCCCTGGAGAATAGACTCCAGTGAGGGGAAGATGTGTTGCTCGCAAGCAGAAGGCTTGCTAACAGGTGGATAGCTTACGTTACAGGTAGCTAGCTACGCGTATTTATAGACTTTGCTACCCGATTACTCATCTGTTCTCGTGCACCAACTGGAGTAATTGTGCGGCACTTGCGGCACCGTGGCACCGTGGCACCGTGGCACTGTGGCACTCCCTTGCGGCACGGTCACATGCTGAACCAGTTACTCCATGGGGCTGTAATTCGTGTCTGAAACACTTATTACCTCCTGCCGTTACCGCGACGATCTGCCCCATAGGCTCGCATTACGGTCCGGAGGGAACCACGGGGGCACAGCACCGTGTGCTCCGGTGAGCATTCCCCTTGGGGCGGCATGCTAGCTGCGTTGGCACGGCAATAAATAGCGGGCTCCCGACCGAGGCGCATTTCTAGCTGCGTCGGTACGGCGACTAATTGACAGGCTCGGGTTCCGAAGGGAAGCTGCGGGTTCTGGCCCGGGCCTGGCCGGCGATAACCATAATAAACCCTGAGCTAGGGTCCGGGCATGTGTCTGTGATCCGCAAATTCCCCGGGGAGACCCTAATCTCCGAGCGGATAAGACTGTATTAGGTACCTAGCGCTCATATCGAGTCTAGTTCGGATATGGTGAGTTCCGTAGGTGGACTTTACCAAATAAGTCCTTGCATAATTAAGGTTTGATCGCTGCTTTCCTAAAGCGGAATAGCGGTTCCGCAGCTGGGGTTTCCGTAACATCGGAAATAGGTCTTCCTAACCCCAAATCTCCCAAACCGAAATTTAGAAGTGACAGGCTTCTGTGCCAGCGGCGCTGCTTCCTTATTCAAATGAATAAGGTTCCGCCCACTTGGCGGTGGCCCATTGAGTCTGCCGCCTTCTCCTCGGCTCTCTCCCAAGCGC
This sequence comes from Schizopora paradoxa, assembly GCA_001020605.1. Classification (NCBI taxonomy): domain Eukaryota; kingdom Fungi; phylum Basidiomycota; class Agaricomycetes; order Hymenochaetales; family Schizoporaceae; genus Schizopora; species Schizopora paradoxa. Next base: position 1,338 of record KQ085977.1, read on the forward strand.
TTGGATCGTGGGCGGCTATATTGCGCCTGCGGTTCGGCAACGCGCGCAATAAAGCGCAGCACATTTGCTGTAGATGGGAAACGTGCCCCCAACGTCTCTCTCCCTCCTACCACCATGTCGTCGTCGTCGTCGTCTGTGTCACTCTGTCCTTCCACTCGGTTTGTTGCCCAGCTCGAGTCTTCCACTCTCCTTCCGCCATCATTCCCTGTCCGTCCCTGTCCATCCAACTGTCGACGTCGCACGGCTGCTGGCCCGCAGCATCCTCCACGCTTGTCTGTGCCTTCTGGTGCGCAGGATGCCATCTCTGCCTCTCCTGCCGTCCAGCACCATTCTCCCGACACTCGTCGCTCTCTTCCCACCGTGCGCTCGTCATCTGCGCTGCTCCCTTCGGTGGGGACTCGTCGCGCCTCCCTGGCTGAAGACGAGGTCCGCTGGGGACTCCTTCGTTCAACGCTTGCCTCTGCGCCGCCTCCTGCCCCTCTCTCCATTCCGTCTCCTGACGAGACCCGATCTCAGATGTGGGTTCTCCCCGAGTACATCCCTCCAGCGTGCGTCGCATTCTCATCTCAACCTTGCCTTGCGCTGACTCCATCCGTTCCTCTAGTCCCAACACCGTCACTGTAGAGGTGACCGTGTCCGATGCGGACGGAACACCTCGCTCACGTCTCCGATCTGCTGCAAGCATCCCCACTCTTCGAAACCTGGTGGGTGATCCGTTGCCGAGTGGTATGTCATCTTCTAAAATACGCTGCTCCTGTGCTGACGCCTGTGGAAGCTCTGTTCGGCGCTCGGGACCAGATTGCAAGCGAGCTTTCAGCTCGGGCGTCTGTGTGTGCGTCTCGGCCTTCCTCACCTCGACCTTCCTCTCCTGATTCTTCTCCCCTGCTCCTGTGCCGTCCTGTCTCTCCCGATCATCCGTGATTCTGTCGCTCATTTGCCTTGCCGTAGATATAGATCATGTATTTATTCCACTCGTGCCGGGCTGCATTATTAATTGAGCGTGCGCTGGCTGGGCTCTCATACACGATAGAGCTTGCCGCGTTAATTCCTCATTGACGATGCTGCATGATTTGGCACCCTTGGTTGAGTGTGAATTTCATGAGCTTGACCGCTTGTCCGATGTCCTTGTAGTGTTGCTGCGCCATGCTAATATTCCAGAGGAATCCGCGTGTCCAGATACCAGGCGTATCTGGCGCACGACACCGGTGCCGCATCGTTCCAATCGAAAGACAGTGGGTTGACAGTCGCACTCGAGGCATCAGAGAGACTGATACTCTGAACTCGACTCCTGGCTGTCAACGGAGCAAGGGAGTAGTTGATGGTGTGCGTGTGTACCACGCCGCCATTGACAGAGCTTGTCATCGATGCGAGCCGCTTGTCGCTGTAAATCTTATGACCGCCGACAAAGCGAGTGAAGACATCGGGCCGGGTTTCGTACGTGAATGTGACATTGCGCTGATGCTGCATGGATAGCGAGTTGTTGCCTCCATAGTCGATGCTGCTGATGTAGTACGCGCCAGTGTCGGTTTCGCTGTTGTATGCGTATGAAACGTGATTCGTGAAGGCGTCCACGTATTCGCAAAGCGCCCAGACTCGCGTGGCGGTGGTAGATCCTTGAGCTTTGATGTTTGAGTCCTAAACAAATGGATCGTAAGCTCGTGGATATGTGTCTTGAATGAGATAACACAGACAGTAGTTTGACCAAAGACGCGGTAGCTACCGTCAGGAAGATATTCCGTCCAATAGTCAGGGTTGGACTGGTCACTTCCAGACGCTACGATCTTCGACCATTGTTCGATTTCGTATCGATACTGTCCGTTCCCAATGCTCATGAGACGCGAGCCATTGAGCGTGAAGCGATCATTCGCGTCATAATTAACCGAACCTACCAAATAGATGATTTAGAGAGATTTGGATGATGATGATAATGTAATGCCTACCGAGAAATCCATCCTGTACTTTGGTAGCCCCGACACGCTCGATGACAGCCAAGCCTCTGATGACCCAACCCGGGCCCATGTCGCCCATATCCTGCGAAGCAGAATGGTACGAAAAGGAGATACCCGGATCGAGATTGGAAGGGGGCAGTTGAATTGGGACGTCAATGTTGAGTGATCCATTTGGATCGACGGTGTGTTTCGCTGGGAGCGTTCCGACGATGATCGACATAATTTACTGAAGCAAGTCTGCGTGTGTGCTGATTGCTAGTATGTAGCATTGAAGTCCTCAGATATTTAAGGAGAAAATAAAAGTCGATTTCCTTCCAGCAATGCGCTTTCCTTCTCCTTCAAGAGCGGATGATATCGCGTCGGTTTATCCTTCCGTCTCCATCGTCAGTTCCAAAGCGTCAATGTTGGAAACATACTTGAATTGAGAAGGACGGAATGATTGGGAATGAGGTCATGCCACCTCTCTCCACGTCGAAGACCTGTATACCCAAATCATAAACGTCGTTCACCATCCATTTGAGACGCAGTTGATCGGAAGGTATAGAAGAGATACGTCGGTGACGAACTGAGGCGCAAGTCATCGAACTTCGGTAAGAGAACCGGCAGTGAAAAGGGGGTGCTCACCTGTTCATCCCTTCCCTTCCAAGACGTAAGCAGCGGTGAAAGTGATGTTCTTCTCGAGAAATTGGTCCGCCTCTCGCTCACGACGCCATTCAACGGTTCGGTGACGCTGAACCCCCTCCCACCGAAATAGCCTAGCTGTCGAAGTTCGTTGAGATAGCATCGATTCTTCCCATACGTTCTATTGGCGAGCAATTGGACAATATCTTGCATTTCACGTCAAGTTCGAGTCTGCCTTGAAGCGATTCGAAAAGGTCGGTTCTTTCGGAATCCGTTCCTTATTCCGATGATTGGGCTCCCTCCCAGCAGCCTGAAGGCACGAAAGCATGGAAGACAGCGTAAAAGTTAGCAAAGAAGTCCGAAAAGCAAGGACGCGCACCACGCGCACCACAGAATGACGAGCTATTTGACCAATACTGCAAGCAAGCAGCCATATTTCCTTGTTTCCTCTCGCGTTTTCCCAAAATCTATCGAGATGAATGCAAGAGTTGCAATTAGAAGTTCACGACAAATTTAAAAGTCACAGATTTCGTGCCATCGTTGTCTGCGTCCCATACCGGTATTTATCTCCCACGACCGGTTTCATGATTCGGGCACCAACAGTGGCTGTGCTCAGAAGACTTTTTGTTCAAGTTCCCCCCAGAAGTCTTCGATTATCTGCCATCGAAAACACCTTTATCGCACCATGAAAAGATCCAACTTATAGATATCGAGGGACTCAAGAAATTAGTCGCAGAATTCCTCCCAAACACTCCACAATCTGGTGGCTTTCAAGTTGGCAATGACGGCATTCACAAGTACGTACCATGGTAAAGAGTTCATTCAAAATTTGGAGTCGAGAAAACCGATTCGACGACGGATGCTCCTGCACCAACCTCAAACAAGAAATCTCGACCTCGCATCGACTACGGACCGCCCGTCCGGGAATCTGCGCGACTGAAAGCGAAGGGTAATAAGCCGCCGCCAGCTGCTAATACATTACCTAAAGCTGATGTCCCGACACCCGAAGAGGAGGAGGCCCAGAAAGTCCAGCGAGAGGGGGAGATCATCAATTTCATTTCCATCAATGTCGCTCTCGGACAGGAACCTGTCAACTACCATGACGCCATATCGGGAGAAGACGCTGATAAGTGGGATGTCGCCATGAACACTGAGTGGGAGACGCTCAATGCACTTGGCACTTTCGAGCTTGTTACTCTACCGCCTGAACGCACTGCGATTGGATGCAAATGGGTTTATCGTATCAAGACGGACGAAGCCGGTAATCCTACTACCTATAAAGCTCGCCTCGTCGCCCAAGGCTTCTCGCAGAAGCACCTCGTGGATTTTGACAAGACTTTTTCCACTGTCGGTCGTACCACCTCCTTCAAGGTTCTTGCCGATCTTGCCGCTCGCGACAACATGGAATTTCACCAACTCGACGTCAAAGCCGCTTACCTCAACGGGAAGCTCGACGAAGTCATCTTCATGAGACAACCTCCAGGATTTGCAGTTGAGGGGAAGGAACGGCATGTTCTACGGCTACTTCGATCGATCTATGGTCTGAAGCAATCCGCTCGGAACTGGAACGAGACCTTCGACAAGGAAGCTCACGACGCTGGCTATAAGCGACTCGAGAGCGACACCTGCGTCTACATCAAGGAGGTATCGCCAACCGAGAAGGCAGCTTTCGGACTCCACGTCGACGACATGGGATTTTTGTCAACGCCCGGCAGCAAACTTCGAGAAGAGTTCATCCGTTTCATGAAGGATAAAGCTGGACTCGAGGTTACGGATCTTGGACCGATCAAATTCCTTCTCGGAGTTGAGTTCATTCGCGACCGAGAGAAGCGACAGATCACTCTGACCCAGCGCGCGTACATCGACCAGATCATGGAACGATTCCGACTTTCAATTGACAGCACCAAAGGACGCGACACGCCTTTTCAGCATGGCATCACTCCATCCAAGAAGGACTCGCCCGCCGATGACGACACTCACCTCATTGCTGAGATGAGCAAGCTACCTTACAAGGCAGCGCTCGGCTCGCTGATGTACCTGGCCATCTGGACGCGACCCGACATCGCTTATGCTGTGACAACTCTCAGTCAGTTCAGTTCCAACCCTGGCCCGGACCATTGGACAGCTCTCAAACATGTCCTACGCTACGTCCGGAAGACTCGCAACTACGGGCTCACGCTCGGAGGGACTGGCAAGATCAAGCTCCATGGTTTTTCCGACGCCGACTGGGGTTCCAACTCCGATCATCGTCATTCAATCTCCGGCTACACTTTCTCCTTATCAGAGAATAGTGGCAGCATCTCCTGGTCATCGAAGAAGCAGCCGACCATTGCCCTCTCTTCTACGGAATCCGAGTACATGGCCCTTGGTCGTGCGACTCAAGAAGCTCTCTGGCTTCGCTCGCTGCTCAACGAGTTAGGTTTTCCTCAAAAGGAGCCAACTGTCATCCTCTCGGATAACATTGGCGCCATTGCTCTCTCGGACAACAATGTCCATCACCAGCGAACGAAGCACATCGACATTCGCCACCACTTCATTCGCTTGCATGTGCAAGAGGGGGAGGTCTACCCGGAATATGTCCCTACGGATAAGCAAACCGCGGACATTTTTACGAAGGGTTTACCAAAGGTGAAGCATGAGCTTCATACTAAATCGTTGGGGCTATCACGGATCTGAGGGGGAGTGTTGTTGTTTCTTTCATCTCCGTGTAGCGTACTTGTTCTCTCTTTCGTTCTCGTCCCAATTGGGACGTTCACTTTCCTTTTTCGTCACTGTCCACGACGTGGACGTCGTCTCGCCTTAGATTCGGAACAAGCCGCTTCAGCCGGCGGTTCCGTTTGCCGGTTTACCGGGAACCTTCTTTGAAGGGGCTTGCTGGTAACTGACGGATGCGACCCCTTCGTTTCGTCGACCACAATTCTTCCACAACGGCTCATTTCTTTTAGGTCAAAACATAAACATTGTATATAATATCAATGGCTACCAAAATATAATTATATAGGAATTTACCGTGATGTTTTTGAGGGCTGGGCGTAAGACGGATTGGGATTCACAAGAATCCAAGTCTACGTCTCGTCTTTATTCAACAAGGGTGCATATATTCAGGTTTAGTATGTAAATAGGTTCCTATGTCGCTTTAAAACAAAACTGCGTAGTAGCGAAACTGGTGGAGTATTGTTGTGAATTGCTGTGGACAAACTTCTGAACAGCCGGCAGCTTGTGACATGCTGTGACAGCCCACATCACGCGATGTGCTCTTGGATGTGTCGGGTGCCGCCTCTCGATCGCCCCTTTGCTTTGCGAGATATCTGAGACATTGGGAGGATTAGATATGCTCAAGCATCGCCTGAATACAATGCCCCACCTACGAAGCATCCCCCCACAATGCCAGTCGAGGATTTCGACTGGCACGGTATCCTACCGCCTCACGAACGAGATCGCGCCCGAACCAAAACTCGCACTGAAAAGATATGGATGGTCATCTCGCTGATACTGTACTTGAAGCTTCCTCTTGCCCCTCTCCTCCTTTGTCTCTTCGAAACCGACAACGAGAAAGCGAAGCAGCTCTCCGGCAATTTCTTGCGCGGGACTAGTGTTGCGGATCCTCAAACGGACATGGGCACTTTCTTTCCCGCCGCGAGGCTGTATTCTTTATGGCACGGTAGATTCAAGAACTGTAGGGAGAAGCTTCATAAGTACATCGTCGAACCATGTGCCATGGACATCATCAAAGCGGAGAGCGATAAGGGCATTCGCTGCCCCGACCTCAAAGTCACGCCGACAACACTCACCATGAAGGACATAAAGTCGGTCTTGAATCCCGGAAAACTATTGCAGACATACATGTCGCTCTTTCCGTTCATGTACTCCTTGCTCATGGTGTTCTGTGCGTCCCCAAATCGTCATCGAAAGTACAATCTTCCTCGACAACGAGCTCAGAAAGAAGCATTGGCTCCGTCTGATGATGCTGAGGACGTGAACGATGATGCCGACGGTCTTGGAGATAACGGACTAGAGGACGATGAGAAGCTGCAACCTGAAGATGAAGAAGACGTGGGCTGGACGGACTGGCGTAAAGATCCACGCTGGGAGGGATTCTCTCGGTGTCCACTCCATGTGCGTGCTCCTAAACTATTACGAACACAGATCGCTAACCTCAATGTTCCAGGCCATCGTTATCGTCTTCAGCATCCTGCTTTTTGTACGGAACCGCGCCACGAACCTGTTGCCTGTCATTATGGGGATTTTCTTGAAGATTGGAGGCGCGAACTCTAGAATCATATCCGTCTTTAGTAAACTGGGTATATGCGTCTGCGACACGACTATCGAGCTCATCAAGGAGCGTTTATCTGCAGACGCTATTCAAAGTGCGGTCAATTACATCTGTAGCGGCAAGATGTTCTACATCATCTTCGACAACATCAATCTCTACTTACGAAAGTATGAGCAACGGCTTCAAAACCGAAACCGGATGCTCCACCTGACGAACGCAGCGATAATGCCACTCACTCTGGGAGATCCGTTGCTCGATGCCAGTGCAGCGAGCCTTCCGGAGTACCTTGCCACGCAAGGAGGGAGAGCTGAAACCAATCCGAGCGACTTCATACCCACCGTGGAAGATGACGACCGGCTGGACAAATCATTCAAAGCCATTATCGCACAGTTCATAGTGGCATACGCACCGGATTGCAAGAAGTGGTCGAACTACACAGAACTCCGCCAGCGCGCGAAAGATTTGATCCCTCACGACCGGCCGCTCCCAGTCGAAAAGACTGAGACTCTACCATTTGGCGTATTCGATGTCAACGAAGGATCACGCGACGGCGTCATCGAAATGATGGAAAAAATCCAAGAGAGGTCCACCCTATCAAAATCGGAATTCAGTGCAAATGCACGAATAATTCAAGGGGACTGGCTCACCGTGAATAACCTGCGGCTGGCTAAAAACCAACGGTACGAGGATGTGAATAGCTTCGAGAAGATTGAATATGCCATACCGGAGGGCGCACTTTGGCATATGGGTTATAACGCCGTGAAGATGACTGTCAAAACTCACAAAGGCGAAGGTGCTAATCTGCTTGATCCCGCCGCACTTAAGCAGCACAAGGATCTGTTGAACCGAACTTGGGATATTAACGACCCGGATTACGCGCCGGCCAAATCGCTTATACGGCATTCTTTGATAGCACGCATCCTCAATCTCGTTATGTGAGTACTTTTCTCACTACATATTGACGTACTCACAATACATTGCTCATAGGGTGCATCAATCCATTTTGAGTTGGTCGGCACTGAAGTCGTGGCGACCAACATTTGACCAAATCCTTGTAATCGCCGACTGGATTGTTGCTGGCTTCACCAACTCGTCAGCTGCTCGTAAAGCGAAGAAGGTCGGAGATGATTACCTTGCCCGCTCAATCTTGTTCATCCGGGATGCTTTGCTATTATGCGAATTCGAGTCGGCCGTTAGCTTCGCGGATCCCGGTCGAGTCCTCCATGTTATAAAATATTGGACATTTGCGTTTCGTGGGGCTGGGATGCACAACTATGCACGTGAATGTCTAGACGTACTCATGAGGTGGAAATACGAACTCACAGAAGCGCAACGCGCCGCAATGGAGAAGGCATGGTTTGTCAACAAGTTTGGTCTTCCCGGTCGGTGGATAGCTGCAGACCTGTATATTGAATTCCTCAACTATTGGATCAAGGTGAGTTGTCACAACACAAGAAGGCATTTGAACTTACGTGTCCTGCAGCGTGTCTTCATTGCACGGGGCTCAAACGTGACAGAAGACTATATCATGGGGAAGGGCTCTGCTTGCGTGGAGGCATTCCGAGAAATCAGCGATTTCGCCAGTAAACTGTTCGGAAATCCGGAACGACAACGACGACACAAGGAGGTCCAATTTCTGCATGATCTGGAAGCCCTCGTGAATGACTTAGCACACAAAAATATCCACATAACAACCGCTGATCGAAACGTCGATCCTCCATCAAAAGCGTCGAAGAAGAGCAACGTCTCCGCAGAAACAGAGCCAACGGAAACAAATGACTTACCAGGAGAGCGGAGAAGCGGTGTTACAGATGTCTTCATTGCTGGAGCGGCATTACTGCAAGGAGGAAAATTCAATGAATTCATTCGCGACTCCGTCATAGATCCTTCGTTGGGATATCCTATGAAGGTCCCAAGTCAAGTGGAGACTTCTACGGATTCGAACGCTGCCGACACCCCAGTCACCTCTGAGGTGAATGTGGACTCCAACGCTTCGCCACCTGAAGAAGGGGAAGGGGAACCAGATGGCTCGCTGGAGACCGAGCCAGTACGCATTGATGAAGCCGATGTAGATCTTGAGGGCGTCAACCATGAATCCGATTGCCCTGGTTTTGGTGGACTCGGTGGAGGAAGTGAGTATGATTAATTAATTATCTCGAGTCTGTACGTAGCTGTCGTTATACTTATTCTGTAATGTATTGTACTATTTTGTTTTCTTTGTCCTTATAGTCGTTGAGTTCGGAGTGACCCATCGGAGGTCGACGTTGACAGACGACGACGGTGTAAGGACGGATCTCGCTTTCTTTGTTTGAGGGGTTGCCGAAGCTGAAGTAACAACCGGCCGATGCAAGGTGGTCGCTGAGTCGGGCTTCCCAGTATTCGGAGATATCGTGTTGTAAAACGGCGATTCCGCAGTACATAATGTACTGCGAAGTGGCGTAGGTTTGGGCGTCCGTTGTGCTGGAATTTTGATTTTGAAGGGACTAGATGAAGATTGGGTTGGGGCGCATGGAGTCGGCAGTTCTGGTGCGCTTGCGCGCCGTTGCTCTGCAATCTGAGCAACAGTCTTTACAACTACACGGTCTCTGTACGAGGGTGTAAGGGATGAAAGAATGTCACCTTACTGCAGCGTTAGCATTGATATTCTCTCTGAATTTACTGAGACCTACTGCTTTGCTTGACAAGAGGATTAGCCTGATCGGAAGACGGCTTCGAGTATGGCGTGAAGCGTGCACTTGCTGAACCTGTCTGAACTGGTAACCGTGACAAAGGTCTGACCTCTCCGTCTTCAGATTGCACGGTGCCCAAAGCAAATGACGGGACAGGCGTTTCGACAGATCCTGTCACTTTCGCTCGTTTGGGGTCCCTAGGAGGCTTTGTCGGTGTCGAAGGCGGAGGCTGAACCTCTTGACTCCAGGAGTCTAATACTCGGATGAGCCCGTCTAGTTGTTCGTCGCTCGCTAAGTTCCATTCAACAACCCGACATAGTGCTTCTCGATTGCGGTTCTCTTCGCATAGAAAGACGAACGCTTTCTCCATCATTTTCTTGATCACGCTATCGGGAAGCAGCATTTCTGGCACGACGTGTCGTCCGTATGTGTTATCGCACAAGCCCTCTCGAAATTCCAGCAGCATTTCCGCGAGACGAGTCTTCTCCTCTTTCGTTGCACCGCGTCCCTTCTTAAGAGTTACAGATGATGTTGATGCATCAGACATCACGCTTGAAGGTCGAAAGGAGTCGCTCGCTGCATGCTTCCGGTCGATTTTTAATGAAAGGAAATCAGAGGCGTACTTGAGTAAACGGGGATCGTCCTTGTCCGCAGGAGCGATGGCATCCAACACCGTTGGATTGCAGTTCGGCCCATGGCAGCACTCATGTTGCTCTGGACCTTCTTTCAACGTTAAAACTGTCCATTTCGAAACAAAAGGCATATCCGTAGATCTCGACCCTCGCTTGGATGGAAGGGTGGCTTCGAGGCTGTTGTATACATCGAGGTTGGTAACAGGCCGAAAGATGTCACGCATGAATGCATGAGCACAAGAGTCTGGCTTTCGATTAGATACGGTCATCAAAGACGAAACGGGCTACACACCTGCATGCTCGTAACCAGGAGTTGCAACATTTATAAACTGCTCCAGTCCAGGTTCGAGCTTCTCTCGTCGAGCCGCATCTCTCTTTGATTCTTTCTTTACCTTTGCGCCAGTGCCTTGAATCCGTGCGATAGCCGGGTTTACGGTTTCTGGCGGAGGTCGTACCGCCCATGAAGGGATGAGTGCTGCGCACTTCGCATTTATCGAGGGATCGCGCCCCGCGCGACCAAAGCGTTGGGACAGTCCAGAAAGGCTTTCTGTGATGCCTAGATTGACAACCCACTCGATGTCACGCACATTACAGCCTACAGCCGACGCTACTGTCGACACCATCAACTTCAGTTCTCCATTGCAGTATTGGTTCCAACGGATGTCCTTCGCTTCTTCAGATAGCGACGAGTAGAACGCATGAGTAACAGCGCGCAGGTGAGGAGGGAGGACACGCCGTAGGTCACGAACTAGTTCGCTGCATTCTTCACGGGTATTGCGGAAGAAAAGTATCTTAGACAGATCGTCTATGCGCGTTTCGTCATCCATGGTCGCCGGAAGTAGATTCAAGATGTCGAGGAGTGGAGACGACGGGTCGGTCAAAGGTCGTGACATGTACTGTAGGTTTGGCCGCTCGCATCCGACGTCAATCCCCCAGAATGGGCGGCAGCCATACGAGAGAGAGTCCCAGATAACTTCGAATGTCTCTGTGGTTGCCGTTGCTGTGACTGCAAGGAATGGAATGTCGCGTCCAGTATGCGCACGAAGGAGATGAATCTTCTTGTATTCTATTCGGAAGTCCTCCCCCCAGTCCTGAATAAGATGGCTCTCGTCAATAGCAATCATTGCAAGCATCTCACGAAAGTGAGGGTCGAGCATGAGATTGAGGAATTGCGGATGGCGAAGCATTTCGGGTGACATGTATATCATCTGGAACGCTCCTCGCGCAAGGTTTGCCCAGAGGCCCGGAGCCTTACAATTGTCGGAATTGACGTAGATGGCCCGAATACCCTTCTCTTCCGCTTGTTTCACCTGAGAAATATGAGCAATAGATGAGCAGAACAACGAGTATAACGCACCTGATCCTTCTCGAGAACCTTCAGCGGGCAAACCACGATAACAATCTTCCTCTTCGACATCGCAGCCACGCCTTCAAAGAGAATGCTCTTTCCGTAACCAGTGCCGGCGATGCAGATGGAATCGTACCGCTCCAGGATCTTCTGTATGAGGTGGGCTTGCCAATCGTCGATATCGAAGTCGAGTTTCAATTTGCGTTTGACCGTTGACTTAACTCGATCCACTCCATAGCTGAGCTCGATCACGCCGTCCGTGCGCTTTCTCCCAGATCCAGCTTGCTTGTGAGTTCGTGGCGTAGTCGGCGTTATTGGCTGGGGGATACGCGTTGGCCGGCTCGACGACGGAAGGGGTTGACGGACTGGACATCGGTTCTCTTTGTTACTCCGCGCAGAGTTCGAGGGCTGTGTGGCATCGTCTATGGCGTCGTCGAAAGAGAGCTCGCTCCTGCAGGCAGAGCTCCTCCCAACGTTCATCCACAGGAGTGTCGTCGAGGACGAGAGCAGAACGACGACGACGACGACGACGTGAGAGAGCACAACAGACGCGTCGACACGCGTTCCTTACGTAATGACAGCTGTCTTCTCAGCTCTTGCGGTGTCTCGAAGGCTTCACAAATAGCCATATCGCGTTTTTTGCTCTGTAAAGTACATAAGTACAATGTCCTTAGGATGCTTCAGTCTCCTTCCAAGTTATTTGCTTCTACGTGATGTCAGGAATATCTTACGATTTAATGTATGCCGAGACCGAAAGATGCGTGTGAGAGCGAACTTCGACGCGTCTTCGCAAATGTGTGTGATGATATTCTGTAGATATTTTTAGCGCGGCAGATACCCTTGATCAATCCGAACTCGACCCAAAAGAAATCTCGGAAAATCGTTTCGTGGTTGTTGAGATAGAGCCAACCGAACGAAGCCCTCAAATCCGTCAGTTACACGCAAGCCGCTTGTAAAACAAGCTCTTCTTCCTAAAGAGGCATTGCCTAAAAGAAGAGATTGCCAAAACAGGCGGCTTGTTCCGAACCTAGTCTCGCCTGCGCAAGACTTTTCCTCATCGCTCGTTAACCACTAGCGCTGAGTTATCTTAGGTTTCACATATTCTACCATGCATGGATGGCAACTTGAATGCTACATTTTTCTGGTGTACCATTACGTTTCTATATTCTGTGTTTTTACTTGACTGTCCCACGGCGCAGTCCGTATCTTCTGATCTCGTAGATCCTCAGATCTCTTCGGTGAGAAGCGCAATAAAAACAAATGTACGTGACATGGGGTATGGTTACAATATTCGTGCGTGAGGTTTTCTGCCAGTGTCCGCATCCAAGTCGGCGATAGGAGCTCATGTCGGAGTTAGGGCCTTCCCACGAGCGGCGATGACCACGGCAGCTCTCGTGTCTGAATCTTTTCTCTTTTCTCTTCCACTTGTCTTTTCTTCCAGTTGGCTTGGACGTTGGTTGGGAACATCAACAAATTCTTCTCTACGGCTTTCGAAAGACTCGTAATATCTGGACACTAGAGATGTCGATAAATTCATCAACAGGATGCCACGTAAACATTTCAGAGTCAAAACTCAAAAGCCGGCGGAAATGTCTGATGTGCACGATACAAGCGGAGCACGGTATAAGTGAAGAACGAGAAAGCTCGCGCAGAAAGCCTGAGGCAAGTCGGTTTACACCTACGTTCGAGGAATACTGACGGAAGGGACTCAATGGCAAGATAACGCTAACCTCGTAGCTCGCAAGAGTACGGCCGTTCCACCGAGGAGGCGTTTGCAAGGCCTTGCCCGCAGCAACTCCAACAAAACATTCTGCTACTTCAACGTTTCAACCCTCACGGTATCTGTTTGCTACCGCGAGCAAGATGTTGAAGGTCTCTTGAGGTAAAGCACTATATGGCACTCCACGCTATGAATGATGATAATAGAAAAGAGGGTGCATCGGGGGTACTCCGCCTCGAGACAACTGTCTGAACCGACGCCGATTCGGCCGGGGACATTCTGGACGCGGTCACCATGGCTGGGATAAGTGTCAAAGGTATGCACGTAATTCCGTGTAGTGAATGGTTTTGATACTCAGTACTCAGGGCTCGCATGGAAGACATTCCAGTCGGCCACCGCACGATTCCGCTCTGAAGGCACTTGCAACGTTGGATTGGACATGCTCGGAAGGGAAGTCTTTCATTCATAGTGTAACATTATGGCGTCATAAACTGAGGAGAAGTGCGCCGTATTCTACCCGCGACAGCTTTAAAAGCCAGCCTTTGTCCAGTTCTCATAGCCCATCTTCAGATCGCAGTAATGACCTCCAAGTCCATCGCTCTCTTTGGCTCCCATACGGAGGAGTTCGTATCAGAGCTAAAGAATGCTAACTACGAACTCGTAAAATATGGCTCGTCAACAGAGGTGAGCATGAACTACGTTTCACTTGTCTTCGATATTCATCGATCTCTGACGATGGCGCCTGTCAAGATCGAATTCGACTCACCCCAGCAAGCTGTCGTCGTTGTTAGCGGCGTGGAGCACGGCTTCGACCATCGCGCTCACTTGTCAGATGTCCTTAAGTCTGGAAAAGTTCTGGTCGTTTTTGTTCCCGGCGAGGAGTTTCTTGCCGTTTTGCACGACATTACGAAAACTCCGATAGATCTCAGCAAGATACAGACTACGACAGAGCGGCCCCTCATGGTCTACGAGTACGTTCGATTCTTCATATTGATGTAGTTTCCCTGCCTAGATCTCACTCGTTTTTCTTCAGGGCGCATGGCACTATTCGCGTAGTTCTACCGGCGAAGGATACCACTGTCACGTATGCTCATCGTGAGTACAGCGATTCTCCACTATCTCACCAATCGACTGACTTATCTATGTCAGCGCTGGTTTCGGAGGAGGGCGATGTACTTCGTAATACAGAGGGCAATGAAAATCCGGCGGTCGAAGTTTCGTCCACGCCATCGTCACGAGCCAGCGACGCAGTGAAGCTACTAAATGATGCTGTCAACAACATCCAAAGCCCCCCTCCCGCGGGAGCTGGAGCTTCTAATAATGATTCTCTGGATCCTGGAAGCGATGTCGCTTTCTACAAGAGGTCAGTGATCCGATCTCCGCCGCTACAGCTGACGATAATTTGTTGTACTAGCACGATCGTTACTGTGCCCCACTCCTTTGCGATGACAAAGCTCGTCTGGTCTCCGGAAGGGAAGTACATGGCTACGACATCGGATCCTAAGCTTATTCAGGGCTACCTGCTAACGTGGAACATCTATGTCTACGTCTACGCCACTGATAAAAATCCGGCCGGCACGACCCCAGAAGATTACAAGGGGACTATCTACACGTACATGTTACACCGATATGACGACAGTTCCTTCGTACACGACTCGAAAGCTGCTCCTCGTTGGCTTGGACCAAACTCATCTGTTCCCGGAGAATCCGATGCTGCTTTATATTTTGTCGATTACCTCGAGTACCTGATTGAAGACACGTCAGGAAAACTGAGGAAGTATTCTAGCCAGCCGGACAGCGCGAAATTCGAGCGAGACACAAATGGTGGCACGGTCCATTTCAACTGTAAGCTTACGCAACTAAATTCAAGGCAGATCGAATTGACGGGCATTCGCTTAGATAATATTTCTCAGAATCAAGCTATGACACTATTCCGGGCCAACAAGAAACAGACTTTCAACTTCACGGCCGCGTTCGAGAAGCCTTGTTCGTGGCGTTCTTTCCAACTGCACAACGGAGGAATAGATACGCAAAGCACTCATAATATTACGGGCTTTTCGCTCGCTTATAACGATTACTATGTAAATCTCGGAAACATTCAGTGGTCTTTTAGCGTTGACTAACGATTCCCTCTCTCAGGATTATTGGGCCGATCCAGATTTTAAGTCCCATGCATGGTGGGATCCTGGTGTCTACAATTCGGACATAGTGAAGGTATTTTTGAGGAATATACGGTGTATATCAATTGTATTGACGGAAAATGCTCCCTCTACTACTAGCCTTTGCCCGAAGATAATCTTCGACTCGACGGATTGAACGTATACTCCTCGTCTGTTGGAAATTTCCCTCTCAGTATGTCTTCATGAACGAGGTCGTTCATAATACTGTCGATACTGATCATATTTCGCAGAGTTCAAGGTGAATTTCAATGCCGTCGCTTTCAAAGGCCGCGGTTGGCGTACAGATACCGACGATAAATATGTGAGTCCACACAATATCGTATACATACACTCACTCACAACTTCTCATTAGACTCATAAACAAACTGACGGCGTATCAAGCTCATTCGAGATGGATTTCAACTTGGATCTTTCTAAGTGGGATTGATATTCAAAATCAGAATCAAATGTCACTGGGCACTGCTCTCGCTTGCGCTGTGTCATTTTAAATTTTCGAATCATTAAATCCCAAATTACGGCCTATTCATACCTGTATGAAGCTGTCTAAGCCTCTACTTATCTTGTGAACCTTGGCGCGGCTTGATGTATGATGTATAAATCCTCTGCTTTGTCCTGCAAATTGTAATGCGATGTAACAATTCTTCATATTCCTTGTTCTCAGCCTGTCTCACTGAACTCGATATTGCACCTTATCGAGATCTGCGCACTTTACGTCGATGAATGGATTTCCTTTATCATCTTCAAATGACGGCTCCGAGTGTGATCGAGATAGTTCTTCCAATGCAAAGTATGAAATACAATAATGGTACAGACAGATGTAAGTGCAAATATAAACCGTTATTTCATGACATCAGACGAGCGCTCGTCCGCGTCAATTGTTCGTTCGGCGAGTTTTGAGCTCACCGAAGTCTTATGCGCGCCTTTACGGCAGCAGCAGCAGAGAAGCGCGCTTGGGGATCACGGATATCTACACCGAGATCACCGCGAATCGCGCGTATCCCCCCTGTACCAATCTACACCGTTCTTCAGCTGTTCTAGTGTCAAGAAGATGAGGATGGTCGTCGGCTGGAGACGTGACCAGGCGGGCAGCCAGCCCTTGAACATAAACATCGCGCCTTCTTTTGCGAATGAGCTTCGGATTACGGCGAGTGTTGACTATGAAGAGTTAGCTTGCTAAGCATACGCCAAAGGTAATTTTTAAAGAATACGTACCGATGATCCAGGTCCGGAGGCATTCATGACGCGACTCTGAATGACGCGAAAATGCGTAAGTCGAGAAGCAAACTAAGAAAGTTGGCTCCTTACCTTCAAAACGTCTGCCGGTGAGCATACAGTGGTTGCGACCGTTCCCTGTAAAAACCCATGAGCATGAAGAGATAACAATTTCTCTTTCTGCAACGTACCGCTGCGAAACTTGCTGTGAAATGGCAATAAATATTGTCATCAAAGTATCGCGTCTTCAAGAGTTCGGACTTGAAGTAGTCGTATCTGCGATGTCACAGTCGGTAAGTAATTCATAAGCCGCGGAACACTTGAACAACGCACGAAGCAAGTTGACTGGCGTTCATCAGCACAGCACGGAATACATTGGGGATAACGCCTCGACCAAGTGCACTGACGCCTTCTTCTCTGACCATCTGAAACAAGCGCATATTGTCAGTAAAGTGAGCATAAAGTTATTGGGGCAAGGTCGAGCTAAAGTCTAATGCAGCTAATGTGGAAGGACATACGCGGAACAGGCCATCAAAGCAATTCTTGTAGTTGAGCCGCTTTTCAGGCGGTTTGGCAAAGTCTCCCTGCAAACGAACCTATGGAGAAAGAACTTAGCCTGAGATATTTCCAGAGTGAAGTGAGGGTATACCATGATGATCTCTAACATGGACCATTAGTATATGTAAAAATGCGATGACAGTTTAGAAACTAACCTGCTGGGTTGCCCACAAGACCAGCGATACCACCGGCTAAGAAAACGTGAATATCAAGAATGCAATGAGACAAACAAATGCTACGTACCCATACTACCTGCCAGCGCGAGCTTCCAAGCTGGTGCATTCTTGCCTATGTTTGAGACAGCGTTTAAGACCCTCAAGTACGCATGACGATAACGACAGAGAACGTACCAGCACCAACGATCTTTTTGCTCTCGTCGTACGCCCAGAATCGACATAAGCTGTAACTCATCTGCCGCATCCATGTCCCCGAAATTCCGTCGAACAAGCCCACGAAGCCGGCGGTGCGGACAGTCTTCCGGATGGACTCGACCATGCGCTTGTCACCCGAAGCCTGAAGTCGAACCTTGGTGAGATCGAGGGGGTGAGTGATCGACGCGGCAATGGTTGCCGCAACGCCTTCATAGAAGATAGAAGATGTTAATGGGGCGAATATAACTCAGTCAACGTTGAGTACGCACCTCCGAGCCAGAACGGATATGGCTCCTTCTTCTTCATCAGCGGCGCAGGACTCATACCGAGCGCCGTGTCTTTCGACTCGGGCGACTGCGCTGAGACCGCCTGGCGCTCCTTCGACGCTGCAGGGCTGCTGCTTGAGGTTGAGCTCATCGTTCGTGTGATCGTGATCGTCGTCGAGACCGCGTGCTCGATGTCGTCACTGCCGTGGTCGTACGCGTCGTCGGCTGTCTTGAGAGCCTTCCAAGCGATTCAAAGAGCTCGCTGTACACGAACACTGGCTCCTCGCTGCTCGCTGTTGTCGACGACGAGCTTATCTCGAAAACGTCGAGGTCGTCGTGGTTGGGTGACAAGAAGTAACGGAATACGGATGCCCACCGGGAAATGTCGTTGGTCGCCCCGGCTATTTGTGTTCGGCTAGCACGCCTGGGAATACCCTTCCCCGCAATTCCCGTGCCTTCTCATCGTGTCGAATCAGCGTTCTTTCTGCTGCCACGGACATGAAGTGACGAGAAAAAATTGTATGTAAAGGTAAGACGCAAGGAAGACATCGGGAATTCTCGTGAGCTAGTTTCACTGATTTTATTGTTCATTGGATAAGAAAGATAGACTGTTTCGAAGCATCACGACGTCAAAGGCAGGTTCTCCGGATCCAAATGCATTTATTCAAGAAAGTTTGCCAAAATTATGCAATGGACGGAAGGATGATAGAGGAGCAATAGTGGGGCCCTATAGCTGACGTTGCACACTACCAAGCTACGGAAGACGGCGGGTAA
Source organism: Schizopora paradoxa (assembly GCA_001020605.1). NCBI lineage: Eukaryota > Fungi > Basidiomycota > Agaricomycetes > Hymenochaetales > Schizoporaceae > Schizopora > Schizopora paradoxa. Next base: position 19,911 of record KQ085977.1, read on the forward strand.
ATACAAAACTATGAATTGTGCGTTGTCGAAGCAAGGTTACCAGATGATGTCGCATTTCCTTCCAAAGCAAGAATGTCCATGGCCAATGTCTTGTCCACAGTCACACTTCCTGATGTTGTGGGGTCTTTTGTCCGCCGAAGTTGCGAGTTTGCATCGGACTGGCTTCCAAATGCGAGAGTAGTGCTCGATTTTCAGGTAAATCCTGCTCGGGAAGTACTGATGGTGATCGTGAAGGAGGTAAACCTATTATTTCCGGCGGAGAGTAGCTGATTGATTTCCCATCGATAGAATATGGTTTCACCAGACGATCCGGGACACCTTGTGGAATTTGGGTAGCATTCGTTGGTAATTCCAATTCACTTTGAATTCGTGAGAGATCCTGAGCTTGTGCCAGTGGTTCTGGAATCCCCCCTGTGAATAGTAGACAGGTACGTCAGATTAATGTGATGAATTTCAAGGTAAATAAAGATTCACCATTGGGAAGTCTTTCCGAAAACTCTACCATCTGTATGCGTGTGTCGGATCCGCCATCGCAGTGGGGAACCTCAGGCGTAGCGACATTGGGTACGGAAACCTCAGGATCGTTAGTTTTCCCCGTGCCACAGACTCTACTCGTCACGTCGCGCAGCGTCGTTATCCCCGCCCTGATTGCCAAAATGAATTTGGATAGCATTCCGATCGTATCGAGGATTATCGAGGACTTTATTAGTTCGAGTCCTGCATCCTTCGACACTATCCGGAAACGCCATCGCTCGTAGAAGAACCAGACGAAGAGAATGACGATGCCCAATGCTTGTATGGACGTGAAAAGTGTTGTGAGGGTTGATGTCACAACGTCCTGCAAGACACTTGAGTTTGACTTGACGAAAGGGTCGATAATTATAAATACAGTACCTGTTTTAACAAGAAGACGAGAACGACAAGTCCCATGGAAAAGAAGGTACCGGCAATGAGCAACGAAATCGTCGGTCCGTTCGTCAGCCATACGAACGCCCAGCGAGGTAAATGATGATCAGGTCGCCGTCTGTTCATTAACTCAGCTCGATTATTTGCGTAGCACCGAGTTACTGTGATCAGAATCTAGAAACTTACACGAAGGAGCGTAACCAGGTCATCGCCAACATGCTTTGCACTGCAGAAGCCGTGCTGAAGACAATCGACGAGAATAGGAAAGAATTGACAGCCACGGCCAATCCTCCCTTGGAACTGGCGTCATTGCCTTGTGTTACGATTTGCAACGTAGAGATCGTCACAGCCGAAAGAAATGTGGAAATTGTCGTTAGGTTTAGATATCGGTCGGTTTGGTTCTGTTGCGTTGCGGCAATTTGTGGCACATCTGAATGAATAGTTGTTAGAATAATATCTTACGGACGGGGAACGATACCGCGCGAGAACCTTTGCCAACAAAATCTACGAGGTGAGTCGTGAGGAGCTGAAACACAGTGGAGAATGTTTCAAGAATGTCGTAATAGTGGGTCTCAAGGTACGAATTTGACAGCCGATCTAGTAGAGGGCAGTCTAGTATTCGAAGTGTCAAGTAACACAGTAACAGACCTCTCGAGAGCCTGAAATCAGACTCCTACAAATCTGATGAGCAAACTTTTCATCAGCACCGTATAACGCGATACATACATCTAAGGAATTTGTGATTAAAATTGATAACCTTTGGAAGTTCTGATCAAAGAAAATGTCAGCCAACTCCTTCAAAGAACTTCTTGAATTATGGAGAGCCATCCGTACCATTAATATTGCGATCACGACTTGAAGAACCAGCGACCTCCTTTCTCAAATCATCTCTCAGACTCTCCAGAACAAAAGCGGCGAGCGCGTCTACTGCATTTTGCAGAGATTGTCGTTGAGTGGGAGTGAGATTATTGTTCTGCAAAACTGTCCAGGTCGTCAGCGCGGTCCAGGCTCGAAAGATACATGACCACTCACCTTTGCTTGCTGGGGTCGTATCCATATCTCGTTCGATACTCGTGAAGACGGCGTAGTGGTATCAAGCGCTGCCGTACTCTTTGCGGTGTACCTAGCGTTGCACTGGTCGAGTTCTTCTTCTCATCCCGAAGCATTTGGAGGGCCTTCCGCGAGCATCACGACAAGGTTCACGTCGACTCGTTTCTTCCGCACACGCAAGTACATCAGGGTACGATGCTTCAATTCGTTAATTCGTTAAGGAATCTTGAGGATACTGAACTAATGAAAAAAATTGGCAGTGGTGGTGAGGATGAAATGATGGCAAAACGGTCAGAGAACGCGGCCGTGGACAGCTTTGACAACTTGAACTTGAACCGCGACCATCGTCACCATCCTCTGCTAGCAGTTTCGACCGCAGCCTCTACCACAGAGTTCTCTACTTTGCTTGTGAACTCCGAACAGATGGGAAGGTGGTTAGCTGGCTGAAATGTATCGTGCGTGCTCTTATAAGGAAAAGAAACTGAACAATTCGGATAGGTGATCTCAGCGGTCGAACATAGGTACATCACGTCTTCCAAACCCTCACTCGGACGAGGGAAGAACGCAAGCGATTCTCGCCATGCTCGGATATTGACATGACGCGAAATGACGCGCTTCAATAATTGAAAAGCGTTTCGAAAGCCAACTCTGTTGTCGGAAAAGGGGGGCCGTTTCTTCTTGGTGCAAGGACTTCGAACTGGTAGTCTGGTACTCCTAGAATTGGTGAGAGCAAGCTTTCGAGTACAAGGTATACTTGATAACCCTCCAACTGTGAATAATTTAAATGGTGTACCAGAACGTACGTGATCGCAACTTGGACTGAACGCGTCGTCGGTTCACGTGTTGTCACTCTCCTCTTGAACGCGTCCGTCTTCCTCAAACCACTCGAAGGATATCCTTTTCCAACTCCCCAACGAGGTTCTTTCTTCAACGACGACGATGCTCAACATGTTTTTTGATGTGATCCGGGCGTCCTCCTCCAGAAACACGTTCTCCGCAATGAAAACGCTCGATACGTATGCTCAAGTTCATGTCGATTTCGACGGAGACTAGACGCGTGCCACCAGGCAGCCACCTACGCGTCGATGGCGTTGTTGTTGTGTCACACTCGGCTGGGGCTATATAAGACGTGCTGCCGGTGGATTCCCCCCTCTTCGTCTTTTGACTTCTGCCATCATCTGCCACTGATAGTGCTATTAGACTGTGCTCAGTTCGCGACGCCTATCAGAGATGAGAGTTATTCGGGTTCCTCCCGACTTAGATATCGAGGCTCTTGCCTTGCCACAGCTATTGCTCGCTCCCGAATGGGCGAGGAGGTAAGCAGTCTCTTCGTCACTCTCAGCTTCGCGAGACTGAGCGACCCTCGACAGCCACCACCTCGGGAGCACGGCCAACATCCGTTTGGTCTACGGGAACGGCGACGGCATCAACAGGAATGGGATCCATCCGGACGCTGGCGTCCACTTCACTCATGGTCCACTCGGCTACGACTTTCTCTACTTGGTCCTCGTCATTCTCGCCTTCCTCAGCGTCGTTGCCTCAGTGGTGGACTATCACACCACCTATCGTCGCATGATCATTGTCTGCCTCCAGAGCGTACTCGGCCTTTTCCGTGACATGGTCGAACAATTTTTGGGAGTTATCTATACCATCTACGTGCTCATCCGAGTGTTCGTCGTCTTTCCGGTATGGGTAATCTACCAATATGGAATGAAGCCAGTGTTCCGGCTTATTTCCATGGTCATCCGATTGGTCTTCGTCGTACCGGGACGCTTCTTCTTACGCCAGGCCGTAAAACATTTCAGGATCATTCTCATTCTTGCTGCGTATGTCACCTTCAGCAGTCCTGCCGCTCTCGCCATCGCCCTCCGACTGTCCAAAGACTGGGAAGCACTTCTTCGGACCTTGGGTACTGGGATCGGAGTCTTCACGCCGACGAACACGCTCGCTGAAGGTGTTACGTTTGTCAAGGTGAGCTTTCTTGCTAGTGCCTTCTTCTGCATACTCACGAATACATCAGGACGATTCCATGATGGCGCACTATGCGGAAGTGTGCGGAGAAGCACTTCTAGCAGTATGGGTTGTAAGTTTTTTCTTGTTTCTCACGAATCGACAGTTACTTAGTGAAATTATAGTATTTCTATGGACATCGGGAAGCGCGCGTTCTCATTCAGACTCCTCGGACCCAACGCATGCTCGCAGTCTGCGGTGCTACCGTGAATCTTTTGTCGCCATGGCTCCTTCCTTCGTACAGGGTTTGCAAACCGGTCAGTATAACCTGAACTCCAGAATCACAACAATGCTGACAATCAATGCAGTACTTGGTGAAGTCCTTGCCGCATCTCATCTGGTTGCTTGAGCACAGACGGCCTGTTCTGTTCGCTGCTTTCTTCATTTCGACTCTCGTCATCAACATTGTTAGCTTCTATCGAATCTGTTGCGCATTCGCTGTTAGGGCGAAGAGGTCTGCTGCTTATCATGCAGTGACCAATGCAACGGTCGACGATGTTGTTGGTTGGATGGTGAGGAAAGCAGTGGCTGTCAAGCTCAACATGGACCTCATGCGGGCGCGCTTCTTCAAGCTACTTCCTTATATTGCCACAGCGTACATAGTGTTCATTGTCCACGCATACAGGCTGAGAGACCCGGGTCTTGGTCCCTTCGGCACGGGCAGTGGCCTAGTGGTGTATGAGAAGTTTGTTTACCCTCGGCCAGATTACGGAGTCGAATGGTGGGGAATGGAGACTTGCCCCGCGATTTTCGATATGGACGACTTGGAGGATTCTAGCCAACTTACGGTACCGCACCGGGAGCTTCTTGCTACGTCGACGGCCGTCGTCAACTTCTGCTCCCGTGCTCTGTTGGACGCCATGACTGCCCGCACCGGCCTTCGAGGACTTGACGATTTTTGCATCCAGATCGCTCAGTCTTCCGCTGCGTTCCAGGCCGGTTCGCCGTTGTGGTTTTTCGTCGACGCCGCCCGCGCTTTTGCTCTCAAGCTCGGGCCCTCGTTCGTCTCGCCTGTTGCTCTGGAGGGATTGGACATGCGCTTCAAGAGCCCGACTGCCGCGCTGGTCTACTTCGGCCCTATTGCTCCACTGTCAATGAGCGTCTTAGGATTTGCACCTTCGAAATTCTACGACGCTCCCCTCGGTGACGGATCGGCTATCGGAGATGGATTCAACTCGTCGACTGGATTCGTGGGAGGCAGCGCGGACCTTACGCTGCAGATGGGCACTGGATTCGTTTCGTTCGAAGGAGGCGCGATGAAAGGCAATACTGCCGAGGACATCCTTGAGGTTCATGACGGGCTGGTGCTCCAAGCCACTTCCATGCTTCAGGACGACTTCAAGCGACTCTCGGCATCATCCGCGCTAGGCAATGCGTCCTTCGTCAAGGCAGCGACGCATGAGTCCTCGAACGTTTCGGTGGAGCGTATCTCGACCTCAGGCAACGCGTCGATCGTTTTAAACATGATCGACAAGGAGTCTGGTACGTATTGCTCCCGCTTCACGACTTACTTGCATATAACTGACTTTTCGGCAGAGGTCTTTGGTCAGGCCATGCATCCGTCCGTGGAAGAGGACAGCGACTTCCGATTGGCGCTCGAGTCACCTTCGTCCGATGCCACGCGCGTCATGGCGTCTGCTCCTGCCGCCCCCTCTTAGTTCAAGCGGCAAGGATCTTCTGCCAACGAGAGCGGCTCCAGCGATCGAGGACGAGCGAGCGAGCGATGTGGTATAGCGACGGCCGCCGGACGGTCGTCGTTGAGATTGGAGTTCCGGGTTCGTTCAGGTTGAAGAAAATCAAAAAAAAAGAAGAAAATTAGAAAATCAAAAAAAAGTTGAAAAGAGAAAAGGCCTTCGAAGGGAGGGAGCCAGAGGCGGGGACCCAGCAACGACACACGGCACACACGACTTCACCATTTGCGCGGGTCCGGGTACCTTTGGAGGCCAACCATTACATTTTTTATCTTTATCTTTATCTTTATTTTATTTTATCGATTTATCTATCGAGGGACAGCGCATATATCCACCAGCCTCTTACTTAGAGGTAGTGTCGATTTCACTGGGGACGCCTAGTGAAGTGGACACTACCGCTGGGTAAGAGGTTGAACACTCACTATCTCGCCGCTCGTCTTCATCATCGTCCCTCGTTCGTCTTGATCTATTTATCATGTATTTTTTCTCGATTTGTACACTTCCTATCATCTCGTTCCGATTATCTTCGCCCCCATCTTCATCTGGCGATATGTACACTTTCTATTGGCTTATTTCTTCTTTATATGTATCTTCTGGTCTTCGTTGTAGGGAGGAGTGGGGAGGGAGGGGGCGTCGTCGTCATCTTAGACGCCTGTGTACCTGCGACGGAGATCGAGATTCGGCATTCTTCTTGGATTGTATGTGCGGAAGTCGTGACGCACTGGGGAGGAATTGGTACGTCTTGCTTTCTCTCCTCTTCAACTTCTAGATTCTGACTTCATTCTTATAAGCAGCTTTTACATATATCATCATCTTCACTTTGGTCGGACATGACCTGGCTGGGCATCCAACCATACTTCATACTTTACTTCTCGGCAACATCCTGGCCTGTTGGATCGAACACTGCAAGCTTCATCCGATGATTACTCTGCCAGGCCGTTCTCGCTTTACCCGACGAATTCTACTGTTTTCTGCTACCTCATGCGCCGGCAATAAGCGATCTTTCCTCCGATTCGCTGCCTCAAAACTACCTGTCTCAACGAACCTACCAGTGGCACGGACGGTAACACCCGACGATCTTCCAAATTCACCAGCTTCGAGGCGCTTCACTCTTCATGACCATCTGCCTGTGTCTCTGCCAGCTTGCCCCGTCGATTACTCTGCCTGAAGAACTCCTTGGCTCTACGTCTTCCGCGACGTTTCTCCAACTCTACTCCGGTGGCTTCGCGCGCTCACATCAGACTCTCCTTTCTGCCTGCTGTCTTGCAATAAATCTGCCATCGCATGAGCGATAGCTCTCGACGATCATACGAAGACCATCAACTACGAGGTGCATCACTCATAATCCTCTCTGCTTGCTTAAAGGCGATGCGCGTCGATATTCCCCAGCACTACGATCGCATCTCCAAATCCCGCCGCATCTCCAAAACATTTACTCATTCCTCCTCTCCGCCGTTGTGGTTCACACCTCTCGATGTTCTCTGTATCCCGACCGAACTTCCGGCTATTTCGCTTCATATCTCGGCGTCCCGATTCTCGTCGTCTTCATACAGGCTTCTGCCTTCCGTTTCTCTGTCCCTCTGTTTTTGTCTCTGTCCCTCTGTCCCTCTATCTCTTCGTTCAATATAGATGTATGGATATTTGTCGCATCTTCCTGTATAATACATAATTATCTCTGATACATCTTGCCTTTTACAAAACACTTCGCCTTCTGCGACCATCAAAATTGCAATTCTTCTCGTGAGCTCGAAGTCCAAAAGCGTGTGACTCCACCCTTCTTTTGCGCATGCGCGAATTTTTCCACAGACCACTGTGACGTCCACCGTCCACGATGTTGCGTCGAAATCAACGCAAACGAACCCCAAGCTCATCAAGGGGAAACATGAAGAGGAAGAAGATACAACGCGCCGTTTTCAGGACAGTAGGCCAACGTACATGTATGGAATCAAGCAGTCCTTTGTGACTTTGATTGCTCTTCAGGCATACGCGACATCCGCGATCACAACCCCCCGTTGCTCTTGACACTGGTCGATCATCGCCTGAAGGAAAGGATTCTCACCTATCTATCCAACGTATTAGCAATTTGAAACGAAACGTTCAAAACTTATCTCTCAACTGGTTGGGAAAGGCAGAGAAATTGAACGGTGACGCACCCTTACCTCCTCCATTCATCTCCCAACCTTCCTTAACCTCGGACCACCACCACGCCCCACCATCTTATTCCAATCCTCCTGGCCTCTTCTCAGTGACGCGAAGCATTCCTCCTATCTCGTTATTCCAGGGCACTGGAAGAATCGTCGTTCTGACTCCATCCTATTTTCGAAATAATACGAGGAGAGCTGTTCGTTCGATCCTAGGGGGGAGGGTACGAAGTTCGATGGATAGTAATCCAGGTGAGGAATTTTCTCTCCTCAACATTGCGCGTGCTTTATATGTGTCTCTAGATGTTCCTTTTCTCCTGAAAAAAATCGTTCGATAGTTTCTGCTCCTTGTACCATCTCGCACGAATGAGCCAGTTCAATGCTAGCGAGACAAAGAAAGCCGCAGAGGACATTCAAAATAACCGGAAAATACGTCAAATAGATTCAACAATAGTTCACAACGTCGCACTCTCCTCCCACCATCCTGCTCATCTGACAAAGGAGTCTTGTCGGCTTCACACATTGCCCAGGACCAAATGTACAAACGTCAGGCCTCAGGCCTCAGCGTGTTTCCGTCCAAATCCGTCACGCACGTCAATTCTCTTTTTTTGAAAGTCTCAAGAAAATTTCACTCTTCCATTGGTTTCGAGTCTAGGCTCTGAGATCGCTCAAAATCTAGAACACTGGGTGTTTTCCCACTGCTGTATGCGGATTCTCAAATACGGCACCTCGGACGCTGGGATTGTTGTATTTGCTGGCATCAACTCCGGCACGTTTGGTCATTTCGGACATCTTGCATCACGGTCGTCTGGAGGGTACGTCTATACTGCATCATTTGTCCTCAAAGTCTGTATGATTGATGTATCGATGTCTCTTCTTACAGGCAACCTTTTACCCCTAAACACAATTGTCGGATCAGTTCTCTCGTATATTCTGCGAATTCGCGGTGCACATTCTCAATCCACGCGCTCGCTTTGAACGGCATTTCACGGCATTTGCGCTGTCGTTCTTTTATCCGATATCGAACTTCTCAAGTAAGTGAGAGATCTGTGAGAACGTCAGCCAACGTCTAAAAATCTGTGTGCGTTCATCACGTTTCATTATCCGTTCTTCTCGAGGCACCTTCACAATCAAGTTCTAGGTGCAAGGATACCAGGGATAACCGACGTTGAACGTCAAAGTAAAAGGGAATTTGTATCGCGCTTCTTGCCGCCTGCGACGGAAAATCAGCCCTTTTGCGGCATGGTTTTGCCGCAGACGACTGTTCTGCGGTCCTCCTGACTCACATAAGAATACCTTCTCGATGGGATGATGAACAATCGGAAAAATACGATGTGAGGTTCACAATATGTTTGTTCTCTAAGAATGAATGATGTGCTGTTTGCTTAGGCTCCGAGTGCGACATATGGTGTCTGACGTATTACCAGCGTCACCACTGCGAAGATCTTCTAAACCAAAATTGGCCTGAAGTACAAGCAGTACGAACAACATGGCAGCTGTCTGGGATCGACGCTCGTCACTGACCAATTGTGACCCTGGAATCGTTTTAGAATAGATGCACAGGTATTTAACCCGTGCCTATCCTTGCGGACGTCACCATTCACTGACAATAAAAAGATAGGATCATAAAAAGAAAGAGAAAAACCTGACATCGTGATCAATCGAGTCCTGGATCATCAAGTTGACAGCGTCAACAGTAGTCGGTTCAATCTTCAAAATAGTTCGTATGCGCAGATCCCAGCCGCATTGAAGTTTATATTTACCGAGTTTCTTGTCCCTAGTGCCCAGAACATACTCGACCGGATTGCAGGTGATTCGAGAGTCTCGACATCACAGCTTTGGTGAGAATGAGTTAATTGACCATTGTATCACAGGGCTTTGGACGAAAGAACTTTGTAAAAATACGCTGATCGGAGGGGACAGTCAGACTTCGACTGGATGTCTGGATGTCTTTCTGAAGGATCGGCATGGGAAAAGGATGTTGAAGGTGAGCGGGTTTGATTTCGTCACGTTTGATTCTCTTCTGTAGGCACATTGAATCAGCGAAGTCCCGATTGTTGATCCCGGTAGGCGAGGCAAATCTCCGACTAAGGATGGATAATCGAAGAATTTTCGACATGTGGCAGGCAGAGCGACTTGATAGCGATGCGCGCTTTTCACAAGGTATAAGAAAGGCCGAGGATGCGTGAGGGGGAAAGCCATCGACGACAGTTCCTGTTTGTTCGATTTCAAGGTTCTCGCTTCAGCTCTGCACCCTCCCTCGTTCTTTATCCAACTCACACCAACAATGCATTTCGCTCGTGTTACTTCTGTCCTCTTTGCGTTCTTGACCTTTGGTCTGTTCGCGGCCGCCAACCCGGTCAGAGTCTTGAGCAAGCGAGACGCGTCTTGCTTGGGCGCTATCAACACCCTCAACTCGACCGTTGCCGGCGTTGCAGCTCGTTTCCGTAAGTCAAATATCTTTTCAAAAGCACAAAAGCACACCTCATACGCCTCGTTTTGACCAGTGCCGATCACCGTGAACACGCCCGACAACAAGGAATTCTCCATTGGCCTCATCGGGGAGATCGTCGAAGCTATCGAGCTCGCCAGCTTTGTGTCCAATGCGATCCCTCCCACTTCTGACCAGACCGGATCGACTGATAACCCAATTGCCGATGCGCTTGGCGAGGTCATTGGCGTAAGTATTCCCATCTCTGTTGAATATTCCTACGATTGAGTGATTTCTCGCAGGGCATTGTCACCGTTTTCAAGGCCATGGTTGAGCTCATCCCGGACCTCAAGGACAACATCGCCGATGCTGACACTGAAATGACCGAGCTCGTCAATATCCTCGACCTTCTCATCTCTGACTTCACCAACATTCTGAGCGTTTTGTGAGTAGAGCTTTGTTTACGACATAGCCAAAATCATTACACTGATGCTCCATTCAAGCGTCTCGCAGCTTGCCAACCTCTTCGAAGTGGCGGGCTTGACTGAGCTGGCCAAGCTCTTCGGCTTTGTCGCGGCGGAGACCTCGCAGCAGTAATTTGAAGCTCGCTGTATGTCCTGCAGCGTGAGTGCGTGGAGTCGGGTGGTGATCTTTGTCTTGATTTTCGGGTCGTCTCGAGAGTCTGTAATTCCCATGGAGAGTGATTCTTAAAGATAGCTTATGGACTTTAATTCGATTGGTGTCGAGAAGTGGAATATATTCGGTCATTGCTCTAGAGTCTTCATCAGTGTCGTGTTCATGGACTGGAGGAATGGTTGCGAGCCGTAAATATGCGCGAACCTTTGGGAAAATAATTAGGTGACACTCGAGCCCTCGTCAGTTCTTTTTCTCAGCATCGAGGCATCGAGGGAGTTGGCTGCCAGATCTGCCATGCCATTTCATTTCCTACCAGATATCTCGGGAATGATAGGATGAGATATGATTCGAGAGCATACGCGGTTGCAGAATAGCCAGATTTGATTCGAGGTTTGTTTTTTACCAAGAGAAATCCGTCGAATAAGCGACTGTATCAGTTTCGCTCCAAGAAAATAGTGTGACGGGTACTCACACACGCAGCCGCCGGACGGCGGCGTCATTCCCTCCTCAGACGGGAGAAGAGTATCGATCAGGCACCGAGTACTTATTCCACTCTCTTGGCTTATCGTAAATCCTTCGAAGTTTCTAGGCAGTGCGCCTGTCAGAGAAGTAGGCGTGAAATAACAAAGGAGAGATTAAATCCGGGTTCTCTTTTTCGCAGGTGCGCAATCCGTTCTAGGCGCCGATACATGTAGGTGACTGTAATTAGAACGAGCTAGTAAGAAAACGGTATAATGCTCACAGAGATATTCGAAGAATGGCCAGCGTGCATTGCACATTGTGCGTAAACAGCAAGACCCACTGTAAATTGGCAACTGCTTCACTACCTGAAGCGAATTTTATTCACCAATCAACGAAAACTGCTAGTACGAGTTGATCTCTAAAAATCACGGAGAGTCAGGAACCCGTCGTCTGGTAAGTATAGGCACATCACCTTGGGCGGGCGAGGAGAATCGGCGGTGGCGCTGCACTCGTACATGAAGTCGAAGGCCGTGAAAAGAGAAATGAATTTTGCTTCCGCATGTGGACGGGTCGAGGCAGGAGAAGCAACCCGAATTCATGTATCAAATCCCAAAAGCTTCGTGCACACCGGTGAAGTTTTCATGGATCAAGAACCAGCGTCCTAGCCCTCGACCTTGAAAACCAGCTCTCAAATTAATTTGATGCATATCGAGGTCGTGCCCCAAAACTTGTATTCGGAGACAGATATACATAGTGCAGTCGTTAGCTAGTCGTATGCACTACAAGCATTCCACAACTCATCTAGATCCATTTCCATCGAATCAAAGCTGTCGTTCGGTTTGGAGTCTTTGGACGGCGCAGACGTCGATTTTGCGGGAGGAAGTGCAGCCGATGGCATCTTCACCGACTTAGCAGCGGGCTGGAAAGCGGGAGGTGGATTTGGTTTCTCCGGAGCAACGTATGGTGTTGAGACTGCAGCCTGTATAGTTGCGAGGAGCGAAGCGCTGCGTTTCGTTAGGGGTGGTTTGAACTGTTTTTGCTTCGTTGGTAGCGGTGCGCCTACAGGGGCTGGAGTGACTGCCTGTTGAGAGTTTGAAGGCGATGTTGCGTATCTTCGCATGCCCAAAACACGTGTCTTGGCTTTCTGACTTGACGAGGGTGGGGGATGGAATTGTTCTGGCGTGGAGAGGTTTGGTGGAAGGATTGGGACGGCGATGGCTTTCTTTTGTGGGCGAGGGTTTAGCGAGGAACATGGAGTCAAATCGATGGAAGTGATGCTCGAGTTGCTTTGGACTGAACGATGCGTGCTCGATGAGTCCGATTGGCTGGAAGAAACTGTGCTCTGCGATCCCGACATGGACGCTACAACGGGTTTCATTTGTGGGAGTGTGGGCGGGGTAGAATCGATTGAGGTGCTGCTGGAGTCACTATGGATTGAACGATACGTGCTCGATGAGTTCGATTGGCCAGAAGAAGCCGTGCTCGACGACGATCCTGACATGGAAGAGGAATCGGCCGATGAAGATGAATCTCCTCTTCCTCGCTCTCGATCACACGTATCTTTGCGATCT
>KQ085977.1:32818-127863 GCA_001020605.1 Schizopora paradoxa
GAACGAGCAGCCTCGCTCTCTCGCTTTCGTAACCTGTCAAGCAGATGTTCGGACTCGACGACGCGAGGTTGGGTGGGAGGTTTCTTGCGTTCCTTCCCTTTGAGCTTTGCTTTCTGACGTGCGCGCTCGATCGACTTCCTCTTCATCTCTGAAGTCTCCTCGACGCTCTGCGATGCACTTCGGATCATGCTGATGAGTTTGGATGGACTCGCGAGTTGAGATTGGGGTGTAGGCGTGAAAGACGAGTCTGATTGGGATTCAGAGCCTGAATCTGAAAGGGGTCTCCGACGTTTGTTCTTCCGCGTTCTGAGCGACGAACTGCTAAACGAGGACGATGTAGGAACGTAGGATGAAGACGAGGAAGATGATGATTGTGAGCTCTCGAAATCGTATGATCGTGGCCAATCTTGACCATCGAGCGTAGCTGTCTGTTCTTTGTGTCTGTGAACGTTACTGCTTTGACGAGGCGTTTGCATGATCAACGCACTTGCATTTGGCTGTTGTGCTTTGGACATCAGCACGGTAAGAGCCTCGCATTTTGGCTGAGATGATTGCCAGATGATGTGATCGTTGTCGTCCATGGTCTGCGCTGTCCACAACGTGCGAGATGACAGTAAGAGGAAAGACGCTTTGTTTACAAGTCATGTGCGTGTGCTCAGCTCGACGATCGACCATTGCTCGTCACCTTCTCTCCTTCTCTCTCTCGCTTGCGGCGTCGGCTTCTTTGATCGTCCCTGGTACACCCCAGAAGTAGTACTTATGTTCTCTAGATACAGTAATACTATGGTTGCATATGCCCAGAAAAGGGTTAGCGCGTCAAAAAGTTGACATGTAACCGTCCCCTCTTCCTCTATCTGCGAATCATCGGAGCATAGGTTCCCCCTCTGAGGACCTATGCTCGTCGTGAATCTGCACTTACCTGCAATCTTCTCGCCTCCGCTCGCTCCTCTACCAACTGTGTGCTGGCAGGCATAGAACTTCTCGCTGGCATCCTCCCATTCGCTGGCCGTAGAGACGTGCGCTGGATATGGTTGTGGTGAGTCTCTCTTCGAAGTCGTTAATCGAGGCTTTACTCACTTTCGTTGCCATCTTCTACGAAATCCCAGACGCGCGCAGCTCATCGACAGCTCTCGAAATGTACCGTCATCGTTCTGGCAGCAGGTAAGTCTTGCGTTCAAATAAATGTCAGATATCGTCGTACTCACGAATCGACTCAGCTCGTCGAGAGCTTCAAATCCATACCGTCAACGACGATCGATAGCGCCGAATCGAAACTAGGATTTCCGCGCGTTCACGAATCGACTCAGCTCGTCGAGAGGTTTCGAAATATACCGTCAACGCGCAAAGTGACGGCGGTGAAGTGGGATGAGGGGTGAGCACAGCGAGGCCGACGAATACGTTTGTTGAGTCGGTGCGGTCGCCGGCTCTCGATATGCCCTGTCGACGTCTTCTCAGCGCAGGACCATAAAGTTGGATTGGAGGAGGGGTTGGACGTCGAGGACGCGTTTCGGGAGCGTTCGATGTGAACCGTCTTCGATGGATGCAAGGTGAGTTCGAGTTTCAATTAAGACAATCAGTTCACTCACTTGTGACGTTGTTCTAGCGTGACAGAACCATGCTCCCGCATCGATTGGCAGATCGATCCAGCTCATCGAAAGCTATCGAAATGTACCATCAGTGTCTGCGAGATGATTTCGAGGTCAGTCTTATGTCGAATCAAAATGTTTAATGCACTCACAATCGCGTATCAGAACCGGCATTGCGTGGATACGCACAAGTCGACTGCTCTCGTCAAGAGCTTTCGATGTGTACCGTCATTGTACATTCTGGCAAATTATAGGTGAGTTCGATTTCGAAATTCAATGCATACTTTACTCACAGATGCGTCATGTTTAGCGTGCAACAGTACACCGACCGATAGCTCTCGCCGAGGGCTTTCGAAAGATACCGTCAACGTGGAGTTGTCGGTGCCGATGATGGAACGCAAGGCGGCGCGACGAAATCCAGGATGAGGCGCAGGATGGATGATACAGTACGCCGTCGACACGATCAACCGCCTTCGATACGTCCCGACGACCTTTTCTCAGCGCAGGACCACACAGTCACATTGGCGGAGCGGCTGGGATTAGGGCGACATGGACGCGCATGGACGTAAAGAGCTCGCGATATGCTCTGAAGAACGGTGAGTTCGATTTTCAAATAGAAAAATAAATATACTTACTTGTGCTCTCATTCGTGCGCAACAGAACGATTGTTGCAAGAAATTTGCTCGCCGAACGACTGCAATCGCCGCCAGCTTCCGAGCTATATCGTCAACGCCTGGCTTCGACTTGGGGAGGTAGCGATCGACGAGGTCGCGTCGAGAGCTCTCGAAATATACCGCCATTATGCACTTTGTTGAGTTCAAGGTGAGTTGGATTTCGAAATACAGTAATGAATGTACTTACTGAGTGCGCATATGTAGCAGAACGCCAGTCGTCCGCCCTCGTCGCCGGCTTTCGATCCATACGGTCAACGTCCAGGCGTCGATAGCGCGTGTCGGGGGATTTCAATATGTACCACCAACGCGTGCTCTGGTAAATGCAAGGTGGGTTCGAGTTTCGTATGGATTTATTAGTTTACTTACCGGTGTGCATTCGTGCACAACAGAGGACGTCTCGCGAACGTCGATGCGTCGTGTCAGAGCTTCCCGCCCGCGCTTGGTACGAGTCAACGTACGTATATCTACGACATCACAACAGCAAGGTCAGTCATAATTATACGCATTTGAAATTTAAATCACTCACCAGTATGGCAGGACGCTCGATCTCGACTCCTCGTACCGGCAGCTCGCGATATATACCGTCAACGTGGGCCGGTCGACAGCGCGTGTCTGCGGCTTTCGAAACATATCGTCAACGTCTGAGAGGCGTCGACGTGTCTACGCAATCACAAAGAAAGGTCAGAAATATGCGAAGAAATCAAACGAAAGCAACTCACCAGCACGCCAACACGTTGGGCATCAATTTTCTGTGCCGGGAGCTCGCGATACATAGCGACAAGGTTGTTTCGCCGTTTGTGTCGGCGACGGCGACGTTCCTGCATGATGACAAGAATAAGTGAGCAATACGTCGAATATTGAACAACAGAACGCACTCACCGACAAGCTGCATGCTTCATTAGCTCGCAATCAATCCTCCGCGCCGGGAGGTTTCAATATATACCGTCAAGTCCTCCCTCATCTCAATCGAGTGCGCCGTCCCGTCCTCTCCATCGTAAGCGTCCGCTGGGGATGGCGCGCCTGCGTACACGAGCGTGGTTGGCCCGTTCTCGATGTATACCGTTGCTATGTCGCTGTTGTTCGCGTCGGGCGACTCAATCGATATCGACATTATGCGCACGAGCCTGGTCGCGAGCTCGTAATTTGTACCGTCAAGGCACTGACACACGGGTCATCCATTCGTAGGGTAACACGGTTCGCCCTCTTTCGAAATGTGCCGTTGACGCACGAATGGGTGACTGTCGGATGGCGCGACATTGAAGGTACGCGCAAAGGCCTAGCTGCAAGCTCTCCGTCCGTAGCATCAGGGTACGCACGCTCGAATCGTCCTAAGAGTGTGGCTCGCCCGCTTTCGATCTGTACCGTCAAGACGCCGCACTCCACCTTTTCTACGTGACCGGCGCGCTCTAGGTGCTTAGTGACGGCGCTGGCGAGCTATTGAATCACACGAACGTCAACCTCCAGCTGTAGAACTCCGTCGATAATTACTCACCGACATGTCATGCATGCGCACCTCCTCTGCGAGACGTCTCGCGCGCTCTCGATCTGTACCGTCAAAAACGGACGGTGCTGTTAATTGAAGTGCAAGGTCAGTGATACACTGGAAACGTTCGAGAGCTACAAAACTCACCAGAGACGTGACTGCGAACGGCAGAAATCCACGCGTGTGGTTTCGAAACGCACCGTCGCGAGGTCGGCGTTGGATGCATCTCCCTCTATCGCGTCTGTAATGCCAGCAACACAGGCTGGCGCGCTCGAACTGTGCAGGCAAGTCGAAGGTAAGTTGCAAATCAAATATTCGAAATCTGAATACACACCTGGGCACTGGCATACAAAGCAGCATGACGATTGTATCGTATAGAGCCGCTCGCCGGCTCTAGATACGTCCCGTCGATGTCACAATAGATTACGGCACACCGCTCCCAAACGCGCTGTGAAATTTCAAGGTTAGTTTCGTCTATTTGAAATTCAAGTTGATTTTTGAACTAACTCAAATTCCTGAGGCAAACCTTGCGATTAGCAACGCAGACGTCAGCGGCGCGCAACGCCAGCAAGCAAGTACACTGGCAGGATTGCCGGATGGTCGACATCGCCCACGTCCCATCACCCTCCGTGTCATCAGGTGTGTAACCCAGAGTCTTCGTTGCCCTTCAGCATGAACGAGCTTGACCACACGCTGCAATCCCATTCTGCAAGAAATACAGAGGGTAAGCTGGTGAAATAGTGAGAAAATGGGGGAGTCATAGACGTACTGTACCAGGAAAATGCCTCACGACATCTTATCTGCAGGGTGCTGGTAGGAACAGGAGGAGAGGTTGAGGACGGATGGGGGAGGTGAGTATGCCGACCTGAAGTACTCAGAGTCGATGGTGAGGGTTAGAAAGAAAAAAAATGTAATGAGCCGTAGGAAGATTGCGCCTCAATACAATCCACATTGGGCTTAGTGAGATTCAGGGACTCATGTTCATTTTGCTTCTCTCGCTTCGCAGCTTTTCTAACAGATGACTTTGCTTGTGAGAGACTTCTGGGAAGGTTCTCGGCTAAATGGCTGATTTGATTGCTCAAGGAAAACTCAGCTGGAAAAAATATCACTCTGGTCAGTATTCTTGAGAGATATCCCAAGCTCCCACTCTCTGCGCTGCTCAGTAGATTTCTCTCTGTTAAATAAAAAAATTTGGTAAAGGGGAACTGGTGACTGGGCCGGTGCCAGCCTGAGGTCCCCAGTGAATTCACCTAAAAACAGCCGGGCTTAAGCAATAGGCGAGGCAGGCCGTCTTTCGCCCACCTCGCCTCCCGCAGCCAATAGGATGTTTTTATTCAGACATCGGCTGCGGGGATCGAAAAAGATCACCCACCATATTTCCGTGCCCCGCCGCAAAGAGCCTGCCCGTGCACTCCGCCGGAAATGCTTGAATGCTGGATTTTTCACCTGAAGATTTGTTGAGATGAGAATTCACACCAAAATTCTCTGAGTCTGAGTAGAAATGGGCCTGTATTATGCTGGAAACTGCTCTTTCGAGGAGCAAGATGAACGTACATCGCAAAGAGGGAATGCGAACAACAATGCGCTGTCAAAAGGTGCATCGGAAATCGCCGAAAAAAGCGGTGCACATGCACTTGACGCGTCGCGACGCGCCAATTAGTCCGCGTTCCTCTTGCTCTTCGACCACCACCACTGCCACCCCCACAGGTCCTCGAGAACGATGGCGAGACAAAAGCCTAAAGGCTCTTCGATTATCTTATCTAGACGGCTCGCACTAACGATCTCGGTGCGTCATTTCGACGCATTGCTGGTCTCCAGAACTCATGCGAGGCACTGTGCCACTCGCCAGCGCCGTATTTTTTTCTGTACAGTTTCTCCCTCTCGGAAGATCTCAGGTGAAAGCTGCAATACCCTACAGGGTTGCGCTTAATTTTCCAAAACGAATGAAATTTTCACTGTCTTGCAGAATAGCATCGTGCATTTCGAAGCCTTCAATCTCGCTATTGCGGTGAGTTCCGCACAACACCTCCACGTCTCCGCGCGCTTGCCGCCGGTGGAGACATCCTTGGAAACAGAAAAAAAATCGAGCTTGTCGCTAGCGAGAAGCTCTCCCTGCAAATGCGCCGTGAAGATCTAATTTTCAGGTAAGTATTCTGAATTCTCTGGGCGACCGGGGACAGCGGCGTTGCGGGAGGTGCGCAAGAAATTTCTACTTGCTCGTTTCATGAGCTCCGCCGTACCTTCCAGACTTCATGTGAGTGCATTCCCAAAATTTTGCGTGTATTATGCACTCTTCTGACCTTTCAGCGGTTCCTGAAAAGGCCCGTTAGCGAGACGGCACTAGCGACGAGTAGCCTAGTAGCGTGATTGTGGCAAGCGAGCGTTCCGCTTCCTTCGCGTAGATCGCGCGGCAGCGCTTCCGCTGGTGGTTTGTGTGTCCACCCACTCAACTTCAACCTTCCTGTCATCTTTCCCAATCTTCCGAATTTTTTTCTCGTTTCTTAGCGTCGTTTCTTAGCTCATCTGCGCTCTTTGGAAGGCTCTGACGGCTCTGAATTTTCAGAGCTGCAGCGCACGGACCACAAGTTTTAGACATAAAGAGGGAGGAGATCCCAACTCGTCTCCTCAGCTCTCTGAGTTGTCTTTCTCCCCCTCCTCTCCCATTTCTCTTCTCGACGTCCTCGACGCTCTCTTCACCTTTCTCGCTGCGGCATCGTGCATCCCCCCTCGCTCGCGGTCGTGACACTGGCGGCGCGCGATCCCAGTGGTGCGTAGCACACCTGATAGTTTTATTTGCTCAGTTCACAACTCTCCCGACGGCCCACAGACTACGGTCAGTCCTTTTCTATGGGTTTCTATTTATTCTATGCTGCTCTGATTTTGCGAGTCAGGTACTATCGACATGTCAGGAAAGTCAAATCAAGGTACGATGCATGCAAGCCATTTGATTTCATTTTCGTTGAGCTCATTGTTCCTGTGTCTTCGTAGGTACAATGTTCTAAACATCCCATTAAACAATTTGGGACGCCCTCTTCGTGAGCTTCACGTTATGGCGCAAGTGTTTGGTATTGTACGTCCATCCGTCTTAATTCTATTTGCGCGCTGATATTTCGTTCACATCCATACAGCTGCTGCGAATTTGACAGCTCGTTTGCAAAAACATCTGCTGTGGAGGTACGTTACGTCTTATCTTTAAATCATGGTTCTTACCATAAACTGAATGCCCTCTTCCTTCACGTCGCGCGCAATGCGTTTGCAATTTCCTGGCATCGCGTTGTACGTGTATCAAATACTCACCTCAACTCGATCCTCACGGCGCATAGTCTATACTTGTGTTGAGCTAATGACAACACTACGCCATTACAGAATTGCATTTCGACGAACTGCAAGGTACGGGTTTTCTTTGTGGTAAGATGACATTTATATTTAGTATACCACCCTATCGTGGACGACGCATTGACGTTTTCGTCGAATTGTACGACGTGAGTTCTCTGTGACGTGCTTTCGAATACAAGACTTACTTACATATCGTTTCCAGGACTTCAAATTCTCTTACTTTGCTGTTACCGAACGCACAGGGGATCTTTGGTGAGCGTCGCGTCCCCCCGTGCTTGTTCGAACTTGGGCAATGACTCGTACGTTTTCTTTTTACCTATTTCTTTCAATCTCTCATTCCTCGCGTGCTCAAGCCGACTCCAGATCGACGCCGACGAAGCTGCTCGGATGCGGACATACAAACGCTCGGAATTCGTGAGGTTTCGTTTTGTTTGAGATTGGACCTAGCAAATACTCACTGATTTCGTAGTGCCGACAGCACATTTCTGCGCCCCACGCCTCCTGCGTCTCCTTACTACTCCCCCATTCCCTCCCTTCCTTCTCTACCGCGACTACGCGATGTAGAGAGGGCGCCTCGTCACTGACAGCATGAGCACACGCTCGCTCGCTGACTGCACCGGCACCTACGGGGAAAGAGAGAATCTGACACCGCGTCAGCGAGAGGCTGCGGCCGACTCGCTGACGTGTAGAACTGCTCTCGAGGACCCTCGTAGAACTGGTTGTGGGAAGTGGGCTGGCGTTTTGCGAATGCTGGAGGAGACGAGGTGCTGGAACGCGGTTCTCTCCGCATGTCGAGTGGGTGAAATGTCGAACGGAGACGTATGCAGAGACTGTGGACCGTGCTATCCAGCACGTTGAACTGCTTTGCATACGCTCTGGACCGTCTCATTTGCTTCGCGTTGCGCTGGGATCGCGCGTTTGCTGTATGGAGCGTCTACAGAGCGGTAACCGACGTCTTTCGAGCCGTCGTCACGCGAGGGGGCTTAGGAGGGGATTTCTTACGCAAACATTTGTCTGGCACCTCCTCACGTCGCTGCGAAATTTCGACCTGGCGTCGAGCATTCGTCATCGAAACATCCGCGTTGCATTACACACCACTCACCGACCGTCCGCCATTCTTCTTCGTGCCCCCCGTGTCTCGCCGATTCCTCTACCTGTCGTCTTCGCATTACACACGCACCCTCTCCACACCTCTGCTGTCGCGCTGCAGTGATCGGGCAAGACCGGGGAAGCGTCGTTTGTCTCGTCTAGCGGGGGCAACATGGGCCCACTTCGACACGACTCCGCCCTTCTCCTGCGACGCCCGGAGCTGGGAAAATGCGTACATTTTGCAGCACACCATCCCTTCTTCACGTCGCGTAAACGGCATCTGGCATGGATAGGTCGTTAGCGAGATCTCGACGATTTCGTGCGAGGCTGCTCACTGTACTCGCCCAACGATCTTCGCAAACTCATATCTCGTCAACCGCTTCGATTCCCGTCTCCAAATTCCGCACGTGGGTACTTTCACCATCCCCGAACACGCTGCACCGGTCGGGCACGTCGTGGTTTACCTTGTTCGTCGTCTTTCGTCGACCTCCGTGTATGCGCTTCAACCCGCTTCGACGTGTCCGCCCGTAGCGCAAGAGACTCGAAACCGCGTGCATTCTGCAGCATAGTACCCCATCACGACGATGTGTGAAGGACTCCTGGCACGGATCCCTCGTTAGCGAGATACGCGCCCACGAATTCTGGGGGATCTTACTAGCCAAACTTCGAATGCACATATCTCGCCAACCACGTCGCCTCCCGCCTTCGCATTTTGCATGCGCTTACTCTCTACACCTCCAAACATGCTGCACTGGTCGGGCACGCCGTAGGGTCCGCCGTTCGTCCATTTTGACTGGGGGTCCATGTATGCGCGCTGAGTCCACTCGAGACGTTTCCTGGGGTGCTAGGAGGCCAAGAGCGCGTGAATTTATTGGGCAAGCATTCTGTCTCGACGCTGTATGCACGGCGATTGGAGGGGAACAGGCGTTAACGAGATACGGGCACGGGAAGTTGATTCTACTCACCCACCGAACTTCACGAGGCCATATCTCATGAACCGCTCTGCCCCCCAACCTCCCACTTTCCATCCAGGTAGTTCCCATCTTCGTTGACACGCTGCACCGTTCGGGCACGCCGAGGGGTCCGTCGTTCGTCGTCGCCGGCGGGCGGTCGATGTATGCGTTTCGACTACACTCGACGCGTTTTCTGGGGGGCGAGGGGGGCAAAAACGCGTGCATTCGGGGAGGATGCATCCCATCTTGACGCTGTGAAAGTGGCACAGAGTGAAAATCGCGCGTTAGCGAGATACGGGCGTCGCAAGTTAGGGGTACTCACCTGCAAATATTCGAGTCCTCGTTTCTCGCTAACGACGTCGCCCCCCATCTCCCCATTACACATGCGAGCAATTAGGAGCTCTAGGAACACGGGGCACGGGTAGGGCATGGCGCCAATGACGTTGTTCGTCGGCGAAGGAGGGCGCAGTTGGGGGACGTTGAGATGGCGACGGCGAAATTTCGTGGGGTGCAGGAAGATGGGGGATGGCGGCCAACAGCTCTCTGGAGGTCTGTGTTGACGATGTGCAAACGGCGAGCGGCGGGGATGTGTGGTTCTTGAGTTATCGTCGTTCGAAGTTTGGCGGGGAGAGACGGTGGGCAAGTAGGTCGTTTTTTCAAACGGTTGGTAACGCGATTCCAACGCGTGCATTGGGTGGAGACGACGTTTCTGGATGTCCGTCAACTCGAATGAATGCTCTAGAGGAGTTGTAGCGGCGAGAAAATGAGTTTGAGTGCGGGCTCACCGCAGGTCAGAGGTAGGGCACGCACCTTGTTCAACGACGATATAGCAGCGTCAGAGCGCGCCAAACGTGTTTTCCAATCTCATGAACCCTCTGTAAACACCAGCCAACAACTCTGACTTCTCCCCCCTCAAATTTGTGTCGAGTTCGTGCGCGCCGTTGTTGAGGTTGGCCTGCTGAGGTTGGAGGGTTGCATGGTTGCAATGCCATGTCGAGGTGCGCGAGTCGCGTTCATTCGCAGGCACGTTCTTTCTGCGTTGGCGTGCTCGAATTGGCGTGGTCATTGGTGTTGGTGAGAGCTGGGGATGTGCAGCGAGGCAGATGGAGGAAACGAAGATGGTGGTTGGAAGCAAGACGCGTCGATGGCTTTCACGCGTGGACTTCACGCCATGCTTTCGATCTCAAACCAAACAGAATGTATTCTTGCAGTTCGTATGTACATAAATCTACTATATCCCGTGCACTCTCCCCCTTCCGTCTTTTTATTCGCCGTCCGTGCTTCAGAGGCGTACTCGCACATGAAGTCGAAGAAACCTGAAAAAAGGTAATGAATTTTGCTTCTGGAGAAGCAATCCGAATTCACGCACCAAATCCCGAAAGCTTCGTGTACGCCGATGAAAATTTCACGGATCGAGAACTAGATGAGTTCTTGCCGCAGGCCTCGAGAGTCGAAGATCAAACTGGTTTGAATCGAGGTCGTACCCCGTAAGTAGTATTGATAGATCCAGATTATACAGTCAATAGTTAGTCGTACGCGCTACAAGCAGTCCATAACTCATCTAAGTCCATTTCCATCGAATCAAAGCTGTCATTCGGTTTGGACGGCGCAGACGAAGATTTTGCTGGAGGCTGCGCGACTGATGGAGTTTTCACTGGCTTAGCAAAGGGTTGGCCAGCGGGAGGTGGAATCGGCTTCTCTAGAGCGACGTTTGGTGTTGCAACTGCAGCCTGTATGCTTGCGAGGAACGAGGCGCTGCGTTTTGTGAGGGGTGGTTTGAACTGTTTTTGCTTCGTTGGTAGCGGTGCGCCTACAGGGGCTGGAGTGACTGCCTGTTGAGAATTTGAAGGCGAGGTTGCGTATCTTCGCATGCCCAAAACACGTGTCTTGGCTTTCTGACTTGACGAGGGTTGGGGATGGAATTGTTCTGGCGTGGTGAGATTTGGTGGAAGGATTGGGATGGCAGCGAGTTTCTTTTGTCGGGGAGGAGATGGGATAGATTCGACGGAGGTGGTGCTTGAGTTGCTTTGGAATGAGCGATGCGTACTCGATGAATTAGATTGGCTAGAAGAAACCGTGCTCGACGACGATCCTGACATGGAAGAGGAATCGGCCGATGAAGATGAATCTCCTCTTCCTCGCTCTCGATCACGCGTATCTTTGCGATCTGGTGGGGCAAAACGTGTCGGTAGGTGTTGCGGCGGCGGCATGCGAGCAGTGTCCTCGTCCACATCCATCGCAGAACTCTCATCAGGATACTTCGGCGTTACTCTCGCTTCTTCTCTCCCCTTCCCCTTTGCAACTTTGAAAGAACGAGCAGCCTCGCTCTCTCGCTTTCGTAGCCTGTCAAGCAGATGTTCGGACTCGACGACGCGAGCCTGGGTGGGAGGTTTCTTGCGTTCCTTCCCTTTGAGCTTTGCTTTTTGACGTGCTCGCTCGAACGACTTCCTCTTCATCTCTGAAATCTCCTCGACGCTCTGCGATGCACTTCGGATCATGCTGATGAGTTTGGATGGACTTGCGAGTTGAGACTGGGGTGTAGGCGTGAAAGAGTCTGATTGGGATTCAAAGCTCGATTCTGAAGCAAGTCTTCGACGCTTGGTCTTTCGCGTTCTTAACGACGAACTGCTAAGCGAGGACGATGCAGGAACGTAGGATGAAGACGAGGAAGATGACGACTGCGAGCTCTCAAACTCGTAATATCGTTGCCAATCTTGAGCGTCGAGTGCGGTAGTCTGTTCTTTGTGTCTGTGAACGTTACTGCTTTGACGAGGCATTTGCATGATCAACGCACTTGCATTTGGCTGTTGTGCTTTCGACATCAGCACCGTAAGAGCCTCGCATTTTGGCTGAGATGATTGCCAAATGATGTGATCGTTGTCGTCCATGGTCTGCGTTGTCCACGACGTGCGAGATGACGGTAAGAGGAAAGATGCTTTGTTTACACGTCTTTACTTCGAAAGGTCGAGAACAACTTTGTGTCACAAGTCATGTGCGTGTGACTTGACGCGACGAAAACTTCAAAAGCGAGCTCGACGTTTTCCGAGTCGTCACTTTTTTCTGTTCGACGACGTTGTCCATCATCAGCATCTTCTGACCTGAACATTTCTCTTAGATCTCCACCATAATGCCTCCTTCTCGAACGCTTGACCACTCCCATGTCTTCAACGCCGTCAACGCGCTCTCAGCCGATATCCACCGACTTTCGGAAGTAAATCGTCTAAGCACTTTGGGGATTGAGGAAGCAATGAGGAGCAGCGTGGACGATTGCAACTTGTACACCACTACGACGGTGGTCGCAGCCATAGCGGAACTACAATCCCGTGTCGAGGAGCTGCACGACGAACTTACCGAACAAATACCAGACGTCGAAGATATCGAAAACAAGGTTGACGACATCTTGAGTCAAGTAGAAGACCTTCCTACCAACGACAATATAGAGGAAGCATTGAATGAAAAGGTCAGCGAGATTAACGACCTGGTTAAAGCAGAGTGCGTCCCTTTTCTTCTCTCGTCTTCAACAAGGCATCGTGCTAAGCAACGTCGTAGACAATCCCTCTTGCCATACCGCTTCCAGAACATGAACGCCAGGATCGACGCAGATGTTCTAGTCCGTGTACCACGACTGGTCGAAAAACGCTTAGAGCCGGTTTCTACCAAACTTCCTTATCCCAGGACGAAAGGGCAATTGTCGCAACTTGATTGTAAGCTTTGAAAGTTTCTACCTCATTCACAGACAGGTCGGCTGACTCTTGGACTTCTTTTCAGTCAAATCTGTTCGTAAGCTTCTCGAATGGTACGGATTCGATGTAACCACGTTGAAGCCAAACTTCCTGGAACAACATCGCACGCTTCTGGCTGGCTATCTGGGTGTTGCACTTCTGGCTTGAAGGATGAATCGACCGGAACATACTAACGAGGTGAGATTCCGGATGCCCAAGTTTCTGTATGCCTGTAAGAGCGTGCCTGATGGCACTCAGCAATTTCAAGTTTCCAATGGTTCTGGGCGACCGTTATGAATATATTCAAGGGGGACAAATTTCAAGAACATAAATGATGGAAGGTGCACGCTCTAGTTTACAAGCATAATAGCAATTAATTCTTGTAGCCCTTGCGGGGCCATAATACGAGAATATTAATACCATTTTTGCAACGGAATTTCGAGTATTTGTTGTTGTTTACATCGAAAGCCGACGCCATCGCCGCCGCTGGCCACAGATCTGCGCAGAACACCGAGCACTGCGCTGACACCTCACGAACTCCAGTACGAGTTTCCGACCACGATCTCTTTGCATCGTCAACATAAATCAGGACAGCAGAACGCCTCTTCTCCAGATATACCAAGAGGTGTGTAAAGAGATCTTTACCACTCCTTTCATGCCTTCCTCACAGAGCTGCAATAAGCCAGTTAGCACACAACTCTGTTCCTCGCTTCATACAACCTCGACTTTCATATCTTTGTGTTGTCGAATATCGAAGGATCGTTCAATATGATGAACAGTCTTGCTTGGGATAACCGCTCTCAGCTAGAGGTGCTGATCAAGCGCGCCATCGACCCGTATAAGGCGGAGCCCGACTACGCTTCACACCTGGAGGTTGCGAAGTATATCAAGGACAAGAAAGCGAACACGTACGATATTATGCTCTATGTCCATCAAGAGGTTTCCTGATTATCGAACTTGCAGTCCTTTCGAGGCGTCGAAGATGGTCGTACGCTACGTCAACGACAGAAACCCACACATCGCCTTCCTCGCTCTCGCGCTGCTCGAAACACTCGTCACGGAGGTCGGATATGCACTGCAGCTACAGATTGCGACAAAATGGTTCTTGAACGAGCTCGTGCGCAGATTTCCGGAACGACCGCCGCAGTACCCTGGGCGGGTTATGACGAAGATCTTGGATTTGATCCATACCTGGAACGAGGGTATCTGCGTTTCTGCGAAGCACAAGGAGGATCTGGTCAATATTCGAGATATGCATCGACTTTTGACGTTCAAGGGATATCGATTTAGGGATACGGGGAGAACGCAGTTGGATTCTGCCATCGCATCCACGTCGGTACGTGTATAAGCATATGATACAATGGACTACGTGTCAATTATGCTATTTCCACTTAGAACTTGAAAACTGCTGAGGAGCTCGAACAAGAAGATAGGGAAGCACAATCTGCGAAGCTTCAAGAACTCATTCGGCGGGGGACGCCACGAGATCTCGCTGCGGCGCAGGAACTCATGAAAGCGCTTGCTGGAGCGGAACCGGAGAAGAAACCTGACTATCGGTCACAGTCGTTGAACGAGCTCAATAAACTTGAGCAAAAGGTCATCTTGCTGAACGAAATGTTGGACAATGTCGATACGGAGAGAGGGGAGAAGTTTGCGAGCGGGGATGTCTATGATGTACGTTGAGGCCTTTTGGCTGACTTCGATATACTGATGGATACTGAACAGCAAGTGGCGACTATATTGTCAAGTGCTCGGCCTAAGATCCAGAAGTGGATCTCTGACGCCGAGTCAAATGATCCAGAAATGATGGGTACGGGCAATATTTGTGTACTTCGCTTCACTTATTGACGCTTTCCCAGACATATTCTTGCAGATGAACGATCAAATAAACTCTGTTCTCAATCGATATGAATCGTACAAGAAAGGAGACTATGTAGCTGCTGCCAATCCCGTTCCTCTTGAATTAGCTGGGTGAGTTTTTCTTCAGTGCGAATCTTGGCTGATGCTAATATCCTTGTGAAGCTCGTCTCGCTCGGTTGATACGTCACTGATCGATTTCGACGACGCTCAACCTGCGAACCAATCGTCTTCAAACCCTGCCGACGATCTGGAAAGCATTTTCGGTGGGAGCGCTTCCGCTGCAGCGCCGACGAATATCCCATCAATGCCACCACAAAACAGCACGCAGTCATGGCCTCAAAATCTTTCCCGGCCAGCCGCTCAGAATCCAATACCGCAGCATCAGCAGCTGTTCACTGCTCCGACTCCTTCCGTCCCAGGCGCAAATTACAATAATCTTGCGGGCGCCTTTACTGGACCTTCCTCATCGCCATCGCCTCCCAACAACAATTCACCCTTCGGGTCCATCATGCTCCCGATCACACCTCAGCCGAATCTTTCTACTAGTCCACCGCCTTCGAAACCCGGAAATGGTGTTCAGGATATCTGGGGTTCGAGCAATTTGTTGGCGCCAGCTTCGGCGTCTTCATCACTTGCCACGCCAGGTTCTTCGACCGCCATGCCTGCCCAGCCAGTGCAACAGACCTCTGGGCAAAGTGGACAGAAGAAAGATCCATTCTCTGACCTCGTTGGACTATTCTAGAGCTATGTTTTGGATGTGCATTATGTAGTTTTTTGAAGCATAAGTTTCGTGGACTTGATTGGGAATCAACACGTTCGGAAATTGCCGAAGAGCATGAATGCAAGTCATTCGAAAATTTTGGTCGCGAGAGTTCGTCTTCCACCACCACCAACGACGACGACCACACGTAGCACCAGCGTCGACAACGCATTGCTGGCACCGTGATCCAAGGACGTTCGCGTTCTAAAGGCCACCGGTGGGTATATCTGGCTGAGCGTTAATCGCTATTTGGGACGTGCTTAATTTCAGAACCTAGGACACGGCCGACCGACAGCAGTGTAACAGCACACCCGCAACATATATAGAGTCAAGAAGGACTTCCGTTTTCTCCATTGAACCACCATGTTGTCTGCAAGGCACTTAGCAAACGTTTCCAAGGCGTCCTCCAAGGCTCTCGTCGCAGGATCGAGGAGGAGTGCCGTTCGGGTCATAAGGAATGTTGGTGGAGCGCGCGCTTTGACGACGACGAACGCACAGACCGACAGGGTGAGTAAAAATGTCTTATAGTCGTTGAAAATTTTGCTTAAGAGAGAGCAGGACACGATTACGAGGCTCCTCTACTCGATCGGCACGAAACGCGAGGTCGAGCGTTACCTTCGCATTTTCTCTTCCTCTTCGCATCCCTCTCAACCTGCGAAGTTCGCTGTGATCAAAGTCGGCGGCGCGGTGCTCGATGAACTCGATGAACTGGCGTTGAGCTTGAGCTTCTTGTACCGTGTTGGATTGTACCCCGTTGTCCTTCATGGTGCGGGTCCTCAATTGAATAGCATCATTGAGGCTGCTGGTGTGGTTCCTGACTACAGCGATGGTATTCGCATTACTGGTTCGTGTTTGCGACGTTGATGATACTTTCGTGAATCTGACGACATATGCGTCACAGACGCAAAGACGCTCCAGATTGCTCGTCGAGTGTTTTTGGAGGAGAACTTGAAGCTCGTGGCTGCGTTGGAGAAGTTAGGATGCCGTGCACGCCCAATCACCTCTGGCGTCTTCACTGCCGACTACCTAGACCAGGAGAAGTACGGTCTTGTCGGCAAGATCACCAAAATTGACAAGCGCCCCATTGAAGCGTCCATTCGAGCGGGAGCCCTCCCAATCCTCACTAGTCTTGCGGAGTCGGACGGTGGTCAGATCCTCAACGTGAATGCTGACATTGCCGCGGGTGAATTGGCAAAGGAACTGGAGCCACTGAAGATTGTCTTCTTGAATGAGAAGGGTGGCTTGTTCCACGGCGTGACGGGCGAAAAGCTCGATGTCATTAACCTTGACGAGGTATGCCACTCATCCGTCTAACTTCCACAATGCATAACTAATGTGACTTTCAGGAGTATGACGGCTTGATGAAGGAGTCGTGGGTTAAGTACGGTACGAAGCTCAAACTTCGGGAAATCAAGGACCTGCTCGACCACCTTCCTCGCTCTTCATCTGTCGCAATTATTTCGGCATCGAGTCTCCAGAAGGAGCTTTTCACAGACAGCGGTGCCGGAACACTCATTCGCCGCGGATACAAGCTCTTCAAGCATGCATCCATCGAAGCTGTTGGTGCAGACCGCCTTCGCCAGGTAATTCACGACCGTGACCCAGACGTTCTGTCCGGCCAGGTGTCCGTCGCAGGCGTGCTCAATGAACTCAAGAAGACGCCCTGCACGATTTATGGAGATGAAGCCCTTGACGTGGTGGGCATCGTCTCGCACCCACCCGGCGAGGTCCCCGTACTCACGAAGCTCCTCGCTTCGCGAAACGGAGTGCTCAACAGCGTCGTTGACAACGTTTTCGCTGCAATTAAGCGGGATCATCGTCGACTTTTCTGGACTGCTCGCACTGACGATGCGGCTTCCTCTGGCGCTGCAGTATATGGAAGCCCGGCGGCAACCACCCTCGGAGCAGCGTCTTCCAACGATGCTGCTTCGCCAGGACGCGCCGAGTGGCACTTCGAGCGCGCGGACGGTAGCTTCACCCGTGCTGGACGCAGCCTGTTCTGGTATGGTATCCAGAACATCGATGATGTGGAGGACTGCATCAAGGACCTGGAGAAGAAAGGCCGTATTGAACGCTCATACTTGCCTGTCGGACCTTCTGCTCCTCCTCACCGAGCCACTCCCGCCACAAACCCGACTGGTCAGCGTGCTTTCTCGACTCTCGCAAGGCGTCTTAACATGGGCACGACGAGAGGCTACGCAACCGCCGCGTCTGTTCCCTCGACTGAACCAAAGCGCCTCGCTTTGATTGGAGCCAGAGGGTTCACTGGACGTACCTTGACTGGCCTCCTCTCATCCCATCCTCACCTGTCTCTTTCCCACGTCTCATCCCGCCAGCTCGCGGGCTACCCATTGGAAAACTACACGAAGGACAAGGTCGTCTACTCGAACCTATCCGTGGAAGATGTTAACAAGATGGAGAAGACTGGCGAAGTAGACGCTTGGGTGATGGCGCTTCCCAACGGCGCGGCGAAGCCTTTCGTCGATGCGATTGATGCGGGTGCGAAGGATAGGACGGATGGGGGGAGCGTCGTGGTCGACCTTAGTGCAGATTACCGGTTTGAGCAGGGGTGGACGTACGGACTTCCCGGTGAGCAGCGGAATGTGTAAAAATAAATAATGGCTGAATTGTGTTTCTAACTAAACGTTGTATATGGAATTTGTTTGCTCCTCGAACCACCCCACATTGATCTTCAAACCCATTCAAACTCAACTGGGAATCAGAGCTATATGGCAGACAACAAGTACGAGCGTCGAAGAGGGTCTCTAACCCGGGGTGTTACGCGACCTCCGCGCAGTTATTGCTGGGTCCGTTGGTCAAGCACGGCTTGGTGGCACCAGGAATCGTTCCGACAGTCTTCGGGATGTCTGGCTATAGCGGTGCGGGGACTGTTGCTGGTGCGACCGACCCCGATGGGCGACCTACCACTGTAGCGAAGGTGCCTCCGGAGAGCCTCGCAGGAGGCGTTAGACCTTACGCTCTGACGGATCACATTCACGAGCGTGAGGCGGGGACGCACCTTTCCTCACTGCTAGCACCCGGTTCGATCCCGATGAAGGTCGCATTTGTCCCCTCTGTCGCTCCTTGGTTCAGTGGGATCCTTTCGGTGCTCAGCGCGCCGCTCACAAGGAAGGTCACGGCAGCGGAGATCAGGGCGCTTTACGAAGATATGTATAAGGATGAGAGCCTTATCCACATCCTCAAGGGCGTGCCTGAGCTGAAGGACGTTGAGGGCAAACAGGGCTGGTCCGTCGGCGGGTTCCAGGTGCATAGTGAGAGGGACAGAGCTGTTGTGGTCGTACGCAGCCTTCAATACCCTGTGTCTTGACATTGGATTGACTCGTTATTCACAGGGAGGACTCGATAACCTTCTGAAGGGCGCTGCGACGCAGTGCTTACAGGTACGATGGTTCCTTCGATTGAACAAAAAAGTTATTCATGGATTCAATTTACAGAACCTCAACCTCGCGTTGGGTTATGACGAATTTGCGGGAATTCCACTGGATCAATGAACGACCTTTGTGGAATCATCCATGATGTGTATAAGTACGGCTTCTCTTCCCCACAGATCAGCTTGGTTTAAGAACTTCTTCATGCTATATATTCTTTCTACTATTTCACATGGCTCCTGTCGAAAGTGCAAGGTCTTGCGCTACTATTAGTAAAGCGCAAATTGTTCTATGAACAAGATTGAGCCTGGTTTTTTTTGTGCTCATCTTCAAGGGCGCACAACCGGCACCCCGCTCACGCATTTGCATGTACTGACGAGTACTAACGACAAAGAGACTTATTTCCCTTGGAATAGTTGAAAAAATGAGCTGATGGGCACGCCAGCGGCCTTCATGACTCGGATCGTGAGGAAAACACGGAACCGCCCGTACTTGTTGGATCGAAGCGAAGGCACGACTCATCTCAGACTTGAACCACTACCTCGTGCACCATGGACTTCAACGCCCCCGACAGACCTTTCAACAAGGGGAATGATGCTTTGAGGCAGGGTTGTGAGTGGTGTTACTTCAAAGTCAACTCTGTGATGTTATACGTGACTTACATTTGAAAAAGCCGATTCGAAAGCGACTGTTGGCAGCGAAAACTCAAGCTTACGCGATGAAGTAGCGGACTTGAAGGCGAAACTGGCGACATTCGAGACAAGGCAGCTCGAAATCTTGGAGGAATTCAAGAAGCAAGAAAAGAGACACGCTGACGAAAGGAAAATCGATCGGAATGAATTTGACGAGAAGGTTTCATCCCTCACGTCGCAGCTGGAGCGCGCACAGGGATTCACATCAATGGTGGTCGATGTCAGTACTTATTCAATCAAGATTCTATCTACAAAACTGACTTCATTTCTCAGCATTACGCGCCGGATTTCGACGTAACGGCGGAAAAGCGTCTGCACGGCGTCAGGACTTGTTTGGCAAATGGGTTCAAGACACTTTTCCCAGATAAGTTCACGCGCAAACCCCGTGACATATGCGAAGCGTTCGATCCCGCGTTGAAGATACTCGAGTGGAATCCGTTCCAGAACAAGTTGGCTGAGCACTTCTGGTTGCTTACGTCTTCCAACTCAGACAAAACTGCGATATACCAATTGCGTTCGATCTTCGACCTTTGCGATCGTAATTCCCTCCTCGAATTCCAAAACTCTACCCGAAAGTATGACTTTTATAATCTTCAGAGAGGAGAGGAGTCCACGCTTCCCCCGCCAAATTCAAAGATCTTTGAGAAAATCTTCATCGGTCATCTGGATAATGACGCGTTGAAGCCGCGTGGACTTTCAGGAGACGATTTTACGAGATTTCAGTTGCGAGCATATCTCCCCTTACTCATATGGGCGTACGTTGAGATGAAGACGATGATGCAGCCTGCACTTCAAGACTTCTATTCCCTCGCGCGCTCTATCAATTATTACGCTCATTATTTGACCAAATCGGACTGGGAGCCGCATATCGTCCCTCCCTTTCCACCCATGAATGACAGTGCATCGCGCTTTGATCTCGGTGTGGGTCTCGAGATCAGGAGAGGTCAATACTGTAAGGAGTACCTTGGAGTCGCCACGGACGAGCTTCAAGAGGGCTGGAAAGACGAGACGAAAAATGAAGTGGGATACAGGGATAATCAAGCACTGGCAGACGAGCAAACATACGAAGTAACGGAATCAGTCGACAGTTCGACGGAGCGCAAGAAAGAAATCTTTGATTCGCAGAGCGAAGAGAATCACTCACACTCCACGTCATGTATGTATACATGATTGCTATTCGTCCGCTTCTATTGACGTTTTAAATGTAATCTGCAGCCGACGAAGGTCACGTCCCCCGAGTCAGAATTCAGCTCCTCGGCGTTTATTCCGCCTGTGTCGGAATTAGCGTATCACGACGCACAGGCTGCCTTGGATCGAGCTTCGGAAGCGATCACACCAGCGTATAGACGTCTTCAACCTTACCTCGAAAAAATCAATCCGATTTGCAAATGCTTGACCGTTATCCTCGATGCGAACCTGCTGAATCTTGCCGTGTATGGGTCTCTATTCCTTCGCGAGAACCAGGAAAAGCTCATTCGGAGAGAGGTAGTTGCTGGCAACGCCATTGACGCCGGGATAGATTCCGCCTTGAACCGCATTCGGGATGTCATTGAAGTCCAAAAGGCGAAGAAGAAGCTCTTCGAGCTGTTGGACAAAGAAGATTATTTTACTATGAAAGAATTCCCGGTAGAGGAAGCGATAGACGAATATCTCGGCAAGGTGCTCAAGGAGGTAGAAGAAACCCCGGAACTACGGAATACGAAGACAGACCTCTACGTTCTCTTCTCGTGGCTCGAGGCTGCCTTTCCCGACGTGCAAAAGTAATAAACGAGACTGAGCAGATTGATGAGCTGAAAGGCTTTTCAGAAGATTGGTTTCGCACAATGCTGCCCCGGAATTTTAGTAACGTAGTATGGAGTCTTTGTAAAGTTTAAGACTACACCTCCTATGAGGCCTATCCAGGATGATTTAAAATGATGTCTGCCGTTTCCTTGACAAAATAGGTTTTGGATCGACTTCAAAATTTGAAAGAAGACGTTTGCCTAGCATGATCGTGTGGGGGAAAAGCCGGAAGTACCCGAGCAAACTCCTGCGTCACAGACACGCGTAAGCGCATCTCAGCCTCGAACCAACACCTTGTGCGCGACGAATTTAAGTCCTCCAACAACTCTGTCAAAGTTTTAAAAAATGGAAGGCCGTGGCGAGCTTGGAACGACAGGTAAGTATCAATGCTTCAGATAGGAGTAATGTATGGGCAACTCAGGATTTTCAGATTTTGGGTTTCAACAAGGCAGCTCAGATCCCATCGTCGCGATTGAGAAATTGCGCAACGAAGTGAACGAGTTGAAGGAGACAATGGCGCAGCAAGAGAGAAGGCATGCCGACGAAAGAAAGGCTGACCGAGATGACTTCGACAAGAAGATTTCCGCCCTGACGTGGTCGGTGGGACACACACAGCAGCTAACGGCGCTGGTGGTCGACGTAAGCTCTCCCTTTGCTATACCTCTAGTTCCTGACGAAATTTCGATGATCTCTTTCAGTATTATCCGCCCGACTCTGACATCGTGATGCAAAACCGTCTGCAGGAAGTTAGGACCTGTGTGGCAGAAGGGTTCAAAACATTGTTCCCAGATATGTTTACACGCGAACCCCGTGACATTTTGGATGCGTACAATCCCGATCCCGCAGTGAGGATTTTGAGTTGGGATCCTTTCCAAAACAAACTGGCTGAGCACTATTGGCTGCACATTTCCCCAAATAAGGACAAGACTGCGATTCACCAGACGCGCTCCGCCTTCGATTCTTGCAATCGCGAGGCTCTTCTCAACTTCCACGGAATATATAAGCATAGACCTGCAGAAGAGATTTCGGATCCATCGCCGGACCCAACGGTTTTCGAACGACTCCATGCCAATGACTTGGATGGGGAAACAATGCGACCACATGTGTTCTCGATAAATGACTTCACGGGATTTCAGTTGCGGTTTTACATCCCTGTTTTCATTTGGGCATACAACGAAGTGAAGAGGTGTCTTCTCCCCGAGCGGCAGCGCTTTGAATCTATTTCGCGCTTGCTTGATCGCCAACTTCGTTATTTGAAGACATTGGAGGGGAAACCGGAAATGGTCATTTCATTGAATCCCCCAGAGGACGGTACGTTGCGTTTGGATCTCGGAGTGGCTCTCGAGGTCAGAAAAGGTCGGTTCTGTAAGGAGTATCTCGGCATTGCGACAATGGAGACGCAAGAGGTCGGTAGGGGTGAGACGAAAGGTGAGATTCTAGCTGGTGCGGTAATCGATGGGACATCAGGTGGTCAAGACGTTGAAATGGGCCAAGGAGACGACCAGGGAGATATTCCAATGGACGACGTAGCGTCAACTGACATGTCGACGAAGAGGAAGAGAGTGACTTTTAGTCTACTTGGTGAAGAGGACGCCCCACGCCCTACTCGAAGACCAAGGGTTGGTTCTGATTCATCGTGTATGTGTTATCCATCTCGACTCGTCAGACTCTAATGGTACTTTTAGTTCCAGCTCTCAAAAATCCCGAACCGACTTTGATATCTTACCCTTCGAGGCCCAAGTCCTCAGTGCAGAAACAGGCTGTCGCCGAACCTGAATTTGTGGAATTACCGTACCGTCAAGCCAAGGCTGCAATGCTCAAAGAACACAAGGAATACGAATCAGCTTTGAAACGCCTTTCACCATATCTCAGGAAACTCACCCCCATCCGCAAATGCTTAACCATCCTTCTCGATGCAAATTTGCTCAACTTCGTTTTACATGGAACATTGTCTTTCCGCGAGACCCAAGGCAAGCTAGTCAAGAGGAACGTTGCATTTGACCATACCGTCAACGCAGATATGGACGCGGCGTTGTTTCGTGTTCAAGACGTCGCCGAGGTCCAGGAGAAAAGGAAGAAGTTGTTGGACTTGTTAGACGACAAAGATATCTACAGAAGGGAGGATTCTTTGGAGCGGGCGATAGATGAATACGTGGACGGTGAGCTTAAGGCGGCACAGGCGAGCTCGGCATTACGCCACACAAAGACGGACCTTTACATCCTCCTGTCGTGGCTTGAAGCTGCATATCCAAATAATCGGGGAGGAGTTGACGGAGGCCGGTAGGTTGGTAGGTATGGGTAGGTTTTATTGGTGTTCGTCCCTCGCCCTGCTTGCTGCGTCTTGTGTTCAGTAAGTACCCTCGAGGAAAGTATGTTCATGTCTTTTACAACTTTAATACTATGCTGCTTGTACCCCGTCGTCTCAGATTCTTGGGAAGTAGAGTATCTTCAGAAGATTTGTATCGCATGCATCAATTGATTCAATTCCACGGTTTTTTTTTTCCATTAAGACGAGATCACCTCTACTTTTTCAATTCATTGTTCACTTAGGTATAGGTGAGCATTCCTTTCCTTTCAAGCTTACATCTGACTGCGCAGTTCTTAGCAGTACGAGCCCGTTTATCGCCACATCAATTTTGCTCTGCTTCACTACAAACTTGTAAATGAATTCAAAACTCGAACTTCGAAGGATCTGCCTTTGAGCATGATCGTGAGGAAAGTCCCGGAACGGAACCACCCGAGCAATCTCCCCGCGCCGTTGGCACGTCACATCTCTGACTCGAACCACAACCTTCAACTTCTCCGATTGACCCCAAAAAAACTGTCAATACTGCCAATATCAATGGAACTTGGGGAGCTTATGCAAGAAGGTGAGTGTAATTGTATGAAGTTATTTTCTGTGATATTTGGCTAACCATGATTCTTGCAGATTGTGAACTCGAGACCGAGCAAGGTAGCTTGGATTCGGTCGACAAATTACACGAAGAAGTTAGCGAGTTGAGGAAGAAACTGGCGCAACAAGAGAAAAGGCACGCTGCAGAAATGAAGACCGAACGGGACGATTTTGAAAAGAAATTTTCTACGTTGACGGGGACGGTGGGGCGCACACGACAGCTTACAGCCATGTTGTTGAATGTAAACGCTCTTCTGTTACATGAGCTAGAGCTATGCTTAACTCACCCAATCTCTCAGAATTATCCAAGCGATTTTGATCCAACAATCGAAACCCGTCTACGCGATGCCAGGGCCCTTGTGGTAGCGGGATTCAATATTCTATTCCCAAGCATGTCTATGGGGGCAGCTCATGCAGCTCTTGGATATTTTGGATCAATCAGCATCAATCATCCAGCGAGGAAGTTGAGCTGGAAGTCATTCCAGGGCGAACTAGCGAAGCACTACTGGCTACACATGCTCCCCAACTCGGACAAGAACGCGATGGACCAGATACACTCCGCCTTCAACTTCTGCGACTGTGAGGGTCTGCTCAATTGCGATGAAGTTTACCATCGTCATGGTTTCGCGGAAGATTCTCCAGCTCCATACCTTCCACCGCCGAATTCGCAAGTCTTTGAACGGGTCCACGTCTGTGATTTGGACCGGGAAACGATGCGACCAAGTGGGTTCTCGAGAAATGACTTTATGAGAACTCAGTTGCAGTTATTCATACCGGTGTTCATCTGGGCATACAACGAGTTGAGAAGGGGCCTTTTACCATCGCAGCAGCGGTTTGCTTCTCTTACGCACTTCGTTAACCTCCAACTAAGTCATTTGAGGAAATTGGGCTCCGCGGAAATTATTCCCCCCTTAGATCCACCCATCTTCTGTGCTACTCGTATGGATCTCGGAGTTGCTCTGGAAACGAGGAAAGGTCAGTATTGCAAGGAGTATCTCGGTATTGCGCCAGTTGAGGTGCCAACGGATGGAAAAGGTGAGGTGAAAGGTGAGATTGAGGCTGGGATGGGAATCACTGGGACATCAAGCAATGTCGAAGGCGAAGCGGACCAAGATTACGATCGAGGAAACATTTCACTGGAAGATGCTCCGACGTCGACCCTCACGTCGTTGAAGCGGAGGAGAGTAACCTTCGAATTACAAGAAGGAAAGGATGATGTGCGCTCTGGGCATCTTCCGAGACTTGGTTCAGATCCTCCCGAAACGCCATGTAAGTTTTACAAGTCATTTCATTTTCTCCGTTCCTAATAATGCGTTTAATGCAGTCGCAGATAACCCCTTCCGAAAGTCGATTCTTTCGAAATCCATGTCCTCAACTCAAAACCAGTTGGTCGTCGAACCTGATTTTGTCGAATTGCCACTCCCCCACGCAAAGGCTGCTTTGTACAAAGATTTTGGGGAGATCCAGACAGTTGTGAAGCGCGCCACACATTACACAACACAACTTGATGCGATCCGCAAATGCCTGGCCATCCTTCTCGACGAGAATCTTCTCAACTTCGTTGTGCACGCGACATTGTCCTTCCGCGAAGCCCAAGGCGAGAAGATTGGCGAGAAGGAGATTGACCACGCCGTCGAAGCGGATATGGAGACTGTTTTGTTAAAGCGGGTTCAAGACGTCGTCAAAATCCAAGAGAAAAGGAAGAAGCTTTCGGATTTGGTGGACGACAAAGAATCCTTCAAGGAGTCATTCACTACGGAGCGGGGGATAGATGAATACTTGGACGGTGAGCTCGATAAAACGGGGGCAAGGTCCACATTACGTCACGCGAAGACGGACCTCTATGTCCTCCTTTCATGGCTCGAGGATGCATTTCCCGAAGCACAGAAGGTGTAATCCGAGAGGTGATAATGGGAGTCGGTAGGTGAATTGCGAGGTCATTTGTTCTGTTGGTAGGTATGGGTAGGTTTTATTCCCGAGTGTTCCCCATCCTGCTTCGTACGTCGAATTCCACTCCTCGCTTGTCCCTTGTAAGAACCACAAAGGAAAGTATGTTCACGTCTGTTTTCTACTCGTAACAATAGCACTATGTTGCATGTAGTATATTGTCTGGGTTATTCGGAATATCTAGATCTCCAGACGATCTGTGACGCATGCAGCAATTCCTTGGGGTTTCATTCCGGCGAGATCACCGCTATTTTTCAATGTATTGCTCACATGGGAAAGGTGAGCGTTCCATTCCTTTCGGTCTTACGTTCTGACTGCGCAGTTTTTAGCAGTACGAGCCCGTTTGTCGCCACATCAATTTTGCTCTGCTGTACTACAAACTTGTGGCGCCTAGTACTCACCGCCTTTGGGTTTTTCGCTAGCAAAGCAGGACATTTATACCATGGACGCCTTTTTGCATAGAAATGTGCATATCTTCTGCATCCCGACGCCACGTCGGTGCGACCAACCTGCGCATTGAAATACGCTGAAGATTGCAACACTCTGAGCAAATATTCCGGTAACAATGTCTCGCGAGGTCCAGTTGACATATCCCCGCCTGCGCCTTTTCAGAAACTGCATCCTTACGACGCCTTCGGGGAGGGCCGAGTACAGCGTCTCGACGAGATGGAACAAGGGCTTTGCAGGTCGAACAACCACCATATATGCGCTGTGCCCTTCGTTGGAGGAGAGCATCGACGAGAAGAGCGCCTATGGATTCAACGAGTACGCACCTCTGGGCGGTAGTCATCAGCCTCCTGCAAATGTGAAAACAGTCGTCGCAGAAATCAATTTCCGTTTTCCGTATCGCCGTCACCTTACGGTCGAGGTTCCTAATCGTCAGAGGTTGGGCACCGCTGCAGTCGGCCCAATGCGAAGAAACCTGCAAGATTTATTCATTCCCAATGCCAACGGGTGAGTACGGCCATGCCTACAAATATGTCGTTTGCTAAATTCATTACATATAGTGAAAGTGTAATTCTCGACATTGGCGGTAAATTCTGCGAATGCTTCTGGGTCCGAAAGGACCGTCATACCAGAGAGGTGGGAGTTACGTCCATATTTTAAAATATTGCGTTGCTCATAATACGACTTTCACTCAGCTTCGTGTGCTTGCGACTGGCGCATTGGTTGCCGCTTTCCGAGACGAGAAAGTCGGCTTTGTCGATGGGCAAACGCTTTCCCCGAGCACGCATATGACGATCCACACGGATGTGGTGGCGAAGTACATAGCAAACGCTTACTCGGACAGAACTCCAAGGATATTCGCGGCGACTACGATGCAGCAAGATGTATTGGATGAGGTCCTCGTCGCGTATCTTCTCTATAGGCATCTGCGGTGTAGGTCTATCTTTCCTGAAATCGTGAAGAAGAGTGCGAGCTTGTTGAAGAGCCTGTTCTGCTTGGGCAAGTCGGATGCTGCTACGTTTGATGACCTCGATTCTGGCAAACTCCTACCGCAACACCGTCGGGTTCCGAGCCTAAGGCATGCTACGACCTATTAGATTTTTTCCATTACTGTTTCATAATTCGCAAAATTTCTTTCGCACTCTTGGACTTTTGGATCGCATAGTCGCCTCTCATTTGTAACACTACCATTTTATTCTAGAGAACGTTCAATGGAAGGAAAAATCCTGACATGCAATTTGTTATACACTTTGATGAGGTGCACTTGATTTACATGAGGTTCGTGATTGAGAGTAGTATTTACAAGATTGTAGTACACGGCGCGGCTATTTCAATTCACCCTATGCGTTCGATTGACGCCCATTACGAGTTGTTGACCTTGAACCTGATGGCTTCACTGGCTGGCTTGACCTTAAGAGGAGCGACGCCGCCTGGATGGCCGATCGCCTTCGAGATGCCTTCCGAGATGGCGGGGTCGACGGCAGCGAATACAGACACTGAGAGATACGTTGTTAAGAGACAACATTTCTCTGGAAAATACAAAAGCACGTACATTGCCTCTCCAAAACGACCTTCGACTTGACGTTCTTCATGTGTCCCGCAACATTGCTGATGAAGTGCGCCTTCGCCGTGTCATCGAAGACTTTCTGCCAGAGAGCACGGGGTTGTTCGAAGTCCACTGCAAATAAAGCTATCAGAGTCCGTACATCTTCGAGAATTTGAACGACGTACACTCGGTGATGAAGGTCAAATCGGCCAGAGCATGGCCCAAGAACTGCTCGTGCTTCACGTCCTTGTATGCCTTCGGCTTGTAGGAGAGCGGAAGGATAGAGCTCTGGTAGTTAGGGCGATTGCCTTGGTTGTTGAAGGCCATGGCACCGTCGCGCTGGAAGTTGGCAATCGGGACAATGGGAGAGTTGACAGGCAGCTGCTGGTAGTTCGTGCCGAGACGGTGCCTGTGGGTGTCGGGGTAGGAGAAGAGACGGGACTGCAGCACGGGATCGGCGGACGCCTCGACACCTGGAACCAAGTGAGAGGGCGAGAACGCAGCCTGCTCGATCTCCGCGAAGTAGTTTTGCGCATTCTCGTTGAAGACGAGCTTGCCGACGGGTCGAAGAGGGAATTCAGAGTGAGGCCAGATCTTGGTGAGATCGAGGACGCTGTAGCGGAATTTCTCCGCCTGCTCTGGCGTCATCGTCTGCACGTAGACGGACCACGACGGGAAGTTACCCTTCTCGATGTCCTCGAACATGGACTGGATCCCATAGTCTGGGTTTGAGCCCGAAAGCTCACCTGCTGTTTTGTCGTCGAGGGTCTTGAATCCTCCGTCATTGCGAAGGTGGATCTGGACGTAGTGCCAGCTTC
This sequence comes from Schizopora paradoxa, assembly GCA_001020605.1. NCBI lineage: Eukaryota > Fungi > Basidiomycota > Agaricomycetes > Hymenochaetales > Schizoporaceae > Schizopora > Schizopora paradoxa. The sequence continues at coordinate 61,796 of KQ085977.1, forward strand.
CGTCCTTATTAACGAACTTGAACGTGTGACCAGAGTAACCGTGCATCTTGTGGTAGCCATCAGGAGTGCCGCGGTCCGAGAAGAGGATCATGACTTGATGGATAGACTCTGGATTTTGGGAGAGATAGTCCTGGGAAGGCGAAGCATCGTTAGAATACAGAGATAGACGTCGATAGATAAACGTGTCCGAAAAACTTACCCAGAACATGTCTGGATCCTTCAAGTGCGTCTGCGGATCGCGCTTTTGCGTGTGAATGAAGTGGGGGAACTTAGCCGGGTCGCGGATGAAGAAAACAGGTGTGTTGTTGAACACCCAGTCCCAGTTGCCTTCTTCCGTCCTGAGCTTGACGGCAAAGCCACGGGGATCACGAGCGGTATCAGCAGAACCCGACTCGCCACCGACCGTCGAGAAGCGGACGGTCGTCTTAGCACGGTTTCCGATCGCGTTGAAGATGGCGGCACAAGAAAGGTCGGAGATGTCGTGGGTGACTTCGAAGTAACCGTGAGCACCAGCACCCTTTGCATGCACGACACGCTCGGGGATGCGCTCGCGATCGAAGTGGGCGAGGAGGTCGATGTGGTGGAAGTCTAGGTGGGTATATGCGCTCTGTAAGACATCGTTCGGAGGTCCGAAGTGCAGCTAACTCACCCTGCAACAGCAATGGGCCGTTCGGGAAGATCTTCTCGGCCGCGTAGGGCTCTCCTACTGGCGCACCGCTGGAGGTGGTGTAAGTAGCACCATCCTTTGCGTTGAAGACAGCTTGAGACGGCATTTGTGAGCGAATTCAAGTGAAGATGAGCGTCGAGAGATGAGAGACGTTTGAGTCTATTCTGTGCGAAAGAGGCCTTTTAAGCACCTGGGCGAGCACCACCTGGTCATATGCACTAGATGCGATCTTCGCAGGTAATGAAGACGACCCGATTGGGTGCGCAGTCGCGGGAACGTCTTTGTATAGTTACTCCGTCTCCCGTCTCCTATTTCTCGTCGGGATCCTCGTCGCAAAGAGTTTAGAGAACTGACAAACGAATGTCAAACGGCTATTAGATTGAGACCAACGAGTCACGCACCAATCATCGACCAAAAACATGTCATCCCCCTCCTGCAATTCCCGACACTCAGAAGACATTCCAAAGCTGCGAAAGAGTCATTGCTCCGAGTCGTCGCGAGTAGGTCTTACACGGGGTTGGTAATCCTCCCGCAGAGCTTCACGTGAACTCCCTTCTGCAATTGAAAAATTCTGTTCTTGGATCACAGACCCCTCTTCCTTTCCCTCGAAGTCGAATGTCTTTCTTGCGGACCCGTCGCCCCTTCGTGCTCGCTTGAAATGATTCCCCAGTCGGAGAGATCTGTCGCAATCATTCGGAATTATTGCTTCAGAATTTGGGTGATAACAGGTGGAAGTCATCTGAAGGACCCGTGGTGACCCGGTCAACGTGGTCGACAGTATTTCCAACGAATCGTAAGGCTTCCATCTTCCGATTTAAAATTTCGGGAGGTAAAATCGAAGTAGCCGATGCAATGATCAAGGACGTCGTGGTGAAGAGCAGAGAGCAAAAAAGCGTGACGTGACGTTTTCAAGAAGATTTCGCATGTTTGTTGTTGTTTGCTCCCAAAGCCGTTGGCTTCATAGCCAATCTCCTGCGACCGCAGGAGAACAGCAACTACTATCTTCTAACTTCCATCACTTCGCCTTAAAGGACGTTTCACGATTAATACTTTATAATCTCTTTTCTCTAGCAAGAGAGACACAACACTCCTTACGAAGTTTTTCGAAATCCCCATTCAAATTGGCGCCGTGGTACCTTGCTTGGCCATTGCAACGCATTCAAACCATCAAGACCTCAAATACACTCTTTCCAAGCGCATCTGGACACCAAATACGACAATCTTCATTCATTTCATCTCTCGCGAAGCGCCGGATCGCTCTTAATTTCGAGCTCCTCGAGGTTTGATGGAAGCAGGCGACACGAGCGCTGCTGCAGGTCGTCGGCCTCACAGACAAGATACCTTTGATCTGCGCAACCAGGTACACGTGCACGGCGTCGACGAGCAGCAAGGCTACATCGAGGAGCATTCCATTTTGGAGGACTCGTCGGACGCGGAGGACGGCGAGATGATGGACGACGTGCACCTCAACGACCAGGACATCGACATGCAAGGCGACGACGAAGTGGAAGACTACCTGTCGGATACCTCCTCGTCTCTCTCGATTCCCAATGAATCCATCGACTTCGACCTCGTATACTCCCTCACGAACTTTGCGGCCACTGTGGAGGGCCAGGCGAGTGTCGTCAAGGGGGACAGCCTCTTCCTGATGGACGACAGCAACTCTTACTGGTGGCTTGTCCGCGTCCTCAAGACGCAAGAGGTCGGCTATATACCTGCGGAGAACATTGAAACGCCTTTCGAGAGACTGGCGAGGTTGAACAGGCATAGGAATGTCGATGTGCGTCTCATTATTATCCACTCACTTTACTGTACCATTTCGACCAATTCGCCTCCCCACCACTTGACCCGAGTTGGTGTATCATCCTGGGATTATTTCATCCCCTTGCAGTAGCTAGGCCTGTGACCGCATTTTCCGACCGCCAGGACCTCTTGTGACCCGTGACTAGCGAATAGGTCGAAATGGTACAATACATGGCATTTACTAACGGCGTCAAACCTCTAGCTAGCAAACCCTACCGATGCGGAGAAGGCTGATGACTTCAAGGCTCCGCTCGCAAAACGCAGCCTCAGTCGCAACCAAGCTCGTCCGCGCGTCCAGATGGCCATCGCCGCCAGTTCGGACAGCAAAGACAGTTCTAAGCGCGCCGTTGCGTTCACGCCTCGCGAGAGTGTCTACCGATACCCTCCAGCGGTTTGGAACGAAGAAGATGAAGACGCTGACGCCGAGTGGGATGAGGATGACATCGAGGTCGAGGAACGTATGCTCAACGACGCTACCCAAGAGGAGATGGAAGCCGCGATGGACGCTGCGGCGGCGCAAGTAGGCGAGAATATTTCCTCGCCCGCCCCCGACATGTCTTCTACTTTGTCGGAAGAGGACGACATTGCCGCTGTAGCTGGCGCATCTGTACCGATGCAGCACGAAGATACGCAAATGAGCTGGGAGGAACTTGAGGATCCTCGTCGTCCTCAACCCCAGCAGCAGCAGCAGCAGCTTCGCTCGCAGACATCGAGGGAGAGACTCGTGCAGCAGCAACAGGAGCAAGAAAGAGAGCGACAAGTCCAGGCTCAGCAGCAACAGCAGGCCCAGCAAGAACAAGTCGCGCCTCGTACGCAAACTCTCGACCCAGCGACCGTCACGGAAACGAAGAAGGTTGTCATCACTCCATCTGTGGCCCGTGATGACACTGGTGCGTCTCAGGGTTCCGCACAAAGTCAGCAGTCGCAGCAAGGTCCTCTCCTCCCGAGTGCCATTCTCGCCCAGCAACAGACCGCGCAGGAGCAAGATCGGAAACGCGCACGTGAAGAAATCGAGGCGGCGGAGGATGCTGCCAGGAAGCGGGCTGCACCAGGTCCGAAAGCGGGTCCGGGTCCGGGTGCAGGTGCCGTTGTAGGCGCCAACGCCGTCCAGCAACCGAAGGAACTCGTTCGTACCGCTAGCCAGGAGACACGGTCCAGCATCAGTTCGAGCACCTCTAGTGGAGGCGGGAAGCTGAGGAAAGAACCTCAACGTCCTGGCTCGAGTTCGGAGCGCGAGCGTGACACGGAGGACGAGAAGGATGGCGGAAAGAAGAAGCGTGGCATGTTTGGTGGATTGTTCAGCCGAAAGAAGGAGAAGGATAAGGGCAGAGACAAGGCGAGCTTGGAGAATATTGCTGCAGCGGCGGGCGACCGAATGTCTGAAGAGTCTGGATTATCGAGCTCGCACTCTCATTCGCAATCTGGCCATGGACAGGAATTCACAAGAGGTGGACCTTCGCCTTCGAATGCCCGTCAGCAACAAGGTGGACAGCAGCGCACAGAATCACCAGTTCAGCGTACCGTCACTCCTCAACAACAAATGCAGCCACCAGCGAATACTGTATCACCGTTGGCGTCGCAGTTGCGCGAACAGGACCAGCAGCAACAGGCTATGTACCAGCAGTATCTTAAGAGGTCGCCTTCCTCCCCTCCTGAACGACCTTCGTACGGTTTACAGTCTGCACCAGCCATCATGCCTTACGCGTTCTCTTCCTCCTCAGGTAATTCTATTGGAATAGGAACAGCTGCTTCGCCCAATAACTCTCTCACTGCTGGAACGCCGTCAAGACCTGGCGGACGTCCTGGGTCGCTTATTTTGACTAGCTCAATTGGTGGTCTTGACGGACAAGGCGCTGCGGTTCCGGAGCTTAGCGTCATTCGTGTCTTCGCTGGCAAGAATCTTCAAAGTGAGGCGACATTCAAGACGGTTTTGCTAAATTCGTCAACATCGGCGTCTGAGCTTGTCCGCCAGTCGATGCAACGTTTCCGATTGGCCGCTGCGGAAGATGCGGCAGACTATTATCTCACAGTAAAGCAGATCGAGGGTTCGACTTACAAACTGAATGAAGATGAGAAGCCCCTTGGTGTGTTCGACCAATTTGTGGAAGAAGCTCTGGAGATGCCGAAAGTCAAGAGGAGCAGTATGGGCAGTATCAGCTCGGTCGCCAGTAATCTTTCCGCGCACCCTGCGATTAGAAAGTTGCCTATGAACGATTTCACAGATGACTCTGCGGTCAAATTCTACCTCAATAGAAAATCCGAAGACGGGGACGATAGTCTGACAGTGGAAGATGAAGATGCCACCATAATAGCTGATTCGTCATCCCAAGGAGCCGATGGAGATTCTATTGGCTCGGGCAGCAGAGGTCGTTACTTGACGGTACAAACCGGAGGACCTGGAAATAGCGTCAGTCCGGAGCGTTTTACATCTCCTTCCCTACGATTTGCTATGCAGGTAGTCATTTTCCCGGAGGAGCTCCCCGAGAACATGGTCTTCGACCCTCAGACGGAGGCCATCGTTTTCAAGGATACTATGAGGCTTCGTTCCCAGTCTGCTTCGGCCGCGAGCCCAGGTATTTCGCAGACCCAGCGAAAGAAGTTCTTCATGTTCCCGAAGAACATCACTGTTGCGGAAGTTATCGAGCTTGGTTTGGAACGGTTCGGAATCCCTGAGGGAGTGGTAGACGGAGGTGATGAGGTTGAAGACAAGCTCACCAAGAGGCGCAGTTCGACGAGAGTGCGCTACATTTTGACTATACAAGTGGATGGTCAAGGTAAGACACATGTTTCACCGATATTTGATTTTTACAACGCTCATTCGCTTTTTAGAGCGCGAACTTTCCCCCTCAACTAAGGTCATCGACGCATTCCCTCGTCCACCAGCGTTTCGCCGTTCGGCAGAAATGAAACGTCGCTCTATCGACTCGGCGCAACTTCTAGGAAATATGGAAGACGTCCAATCAGACGATCCCGTTTTCATTCTGCGCCGTGCAGTGGCTTACCGTAACTCAGCGGCACATCGTCATCGCCTGTCCGCACCATTAGATGAGATTGCCTTGAGCCATCTGCATCGTGACTCTTCCGCGAGTTCTAGCGGTGCGTCAGAAACGGGCAACGATGCAGCGGAGGAAACCAAGTCCCGTCAGCCTTCGCGGCAAGAAATAATCGCGGCCCAGCGCAAGGCGGCAAGAGGTAATCAGAAGGCTATGCTGTCGGCACAGGTTAATCAGCTTCGCGGAGTTGATGTTATGTTGCCTGACCGGGGAATGTTGCGAAGCCAGAGACTCGACGTCGATAATACGATGCGATACTCTTACGTCCAACCTGACGGCGAGACTTACGACATCAGTGAAATTATTGAAGAGGAGCTCGGTGGCGAAGAACCCCGGCGAGCCACGTCGCCGTCGGGACAATCTGGCGGTGACTTGTTGAACGGCGTGATCAATGGCACCCAGCCTGGAGACGGCGCGCGATTAATAGATCGCCTTCTTAACAAAATCAGTGAGAAGAGCGTACCTCCGTCCGCTTCAAGTGGAACATTCAGGTCGACGTCCCCTTCTACGTATTCCGATGATGGTCAAGGACGTACAGGGGAACTTTCGAACAGCCGATCAGCAACACCTACAGCTGGTGCAACTGGTACCCGATCTACGACGCCGACCGCTGCGAAGGATAGTGCATACTTTTCCAGCCGTTCTCGTTCTGTAACACCTACCGCTGCGAGCGCCCCATCTGGCGCACCGACGCATCATCACCCGCAACCATCCATCGAATCTGTGATGTCTGACGTTTCAGCATATAGGACCGCTACAACAAATACTCCAGTTCCGTCGAACATCAGCTCTCAACCTTCATCACAGTCGAAGCGTCCAAAAATTCCGAAGGACGAGTTTGGCCTCACAGAAATGCTTGCGATCATCGAATCAAAGGTTTCCCTGAGCAGAGAGCCTCCTCCTCCTGCCCTCGACGAAGTTGATCGGTTGCTGTTCGGTCCTAAGCTGGATTTAGAGACCATTCATCCACAGATACGCGAGGTTTACAGTGGAACTCTGAAAAAGATGGAAGAGTTAGACAATGTACGTTTTTTCTACTTCGCTTGCCTCTCTTTCATTTCACTAATGACACTTCATTTTACAGGAACTAGACGAACTCCTCCGAAAATCCATGCATCTTTTCTGATGCATTTCTTGTACAATATCATTCCTTAAGTATTTCTTGACTCTTCTTGACGTTCGTTTCGATCTTTGAACCTTTTTCTTGTGTTTCTTGTATCAACACCTATCTATTCGTTCTTTTCTCTCATTGGGTGCCCTCAAGATCGCTCGGATGCCGCCGACGCCCGTGGCCGTGAGTTTAATCTCCCTCGACCACGAGGCAACTCTAAAGTGAAGTAAAAGCCTCTTCGATCTCTGGTTTACGTATCCTTTGAGGCATCATTGGGTTTGTGAAACGCAAACCTCCATAGATGAGCCCCCCCTCGTTGATTCATTCCGCTGCCGGTGACATTGGCAACCTTTGACAGCTGTGCCCTTCTCATCATGCGTGTCTAAATTTTTCTCTTCGTTCTTTTTTGCCCTCCGTGGACGACGCGAATGCAACGCAGAGCCGCTCGTGTGCTCCAGCCGCAGTGGTGGTGTAGGCGCACTGCGATCACTATGCGGGCGACGCTGCCGTTATAAGAACGAGGTTTTCTTCTTTCCAGCAGCATGTACTTCCCTACCTCCTCATTCCTGGGATTTGATCTTCTCTTCGTTCCTTTGCATCCATGATCTTTGACCTACCCCTTTCACCATGCTCACTCTACTTTCACTCCCCTTCGAAATTCTTTCTGAAATTCTGAAGTATCTGCCCGCCAGAGATATTCTAAGGTTGCAAAGGGTGAGTGGATGGGCCGCTTCTCAACCATTTCGCACCTCTTATGATTATTCTCTATAGGTCGACAAGTTCTTTTACAAACGACTGTTTATCGACATCGACGTCTGGCTTATCCTCAACCAGTTCCTCCTCCACGATTGTGGTATCCAGTACGACATCCACGGGTTATTCTCCAATCGCGACGAGCAGGAAATCTCGAGGACGCGTCAGCTCGTGCTCGCCCCCTGTCGACTATGGAAACACCTCCAACGGTCGTCCCAGAGCGAATTTCGCAGGACGCTTGGGTTTCCCGATGGATACCGCGTGCGACGCCTAGCACTCCTGCCAGGCGGTAGGCGGCTGCTTGTGGCTCCCTCTGGCGGCTCTCTGGACCTGTGGGATGTCCACTTCGCATCCCCCTTCAAGTCGGCGGAGTCGCCTACCCAGTCCTTGGGTTACAGATGGACGGTGGACGACATCAGCCTGCACCCCGAGTCGCCAAACTGCTTTGTCGCCGTCGTACAATTTTCGGATGATAATGACTCGGTTGAAAATTCCTCTGTCATCAGGTCAGTGCGACTTCCACGCCCCCTGCCCCCCTTCGTGCGTGTCTACTCCGCCGCTGACAGATTTTTGTCTTTCTCCTTTCAACAGTGACGACGACAAAGCACACGGCGATCCGGCAGCCCCGTAAGTGCCTCCATAAATCATTGCCCCTCGTCATGTCGAGTCCGCTGCTCACCGAATCGCCAGGGCCAGCGTAAGCGCCTCACATTGTGCGGTGGTTCTGATCTCCGTGCCAAGCTCTCGCGGTAAATCTCCGACCTTAACGCTGGTATCGGTAGCGAGGCGGCTGGGTCGAAATTTTAGGTACTGTGGTGACCTCATCGTGTGCGACGACCCAGCACGACCTGGTCGTGGAAAGGCGTGGAACTGGAGGACGGACGCCGTGATCGAATGGCACTGTAATAGGGATACGACGGTAAGCATGCGCTTTAGAAACTCCATATTTTTGTACCTGTTTGAAAGGCTGATCGACGCCGACAAATTTGCAGTGCAGCAAATCCGCCACCCAGGACGAAGAGCATGCGCACCACGTCGTGCCGCACTCTCTGACCCCTAGAAACGCGACGGTAACGTCGATATGCTACCCAGATCGCACGCAGCGCACCTTTCGACTACCCGACGCCTCCTCTGCAGCGACGACGTCAGCAGAATCCTTCCACGTCGTCGAGTCCCACACGCGCCGCTGGCTCCCCGAGCTCTGCCAGCCAGAGCACGCCGCCGAGTCGGACTTCCACCATCATTCACTCGTCATGGAGTACGCCTCGCTAGCGCGCCCTCCTCGCGCCCGCTTCCCGGAGTTTTTCGTCGACGTATGCAGCGCGAACGGCATGTCGATCGGGTACGTCGACAAGCACAGTGTCGCACACGCCGACTCGTTTCAGGCGGCCCCGCTCCTCACGCGCCCCGTTCGGTTCTACGCGCTCGCGCTGGACGGCGTGATACGCGTATATCCGCACGAGGATGTGGTGCTCGTGCTCGTGCTCATGGCCAGTAATCGGTCGTTGTCCAACTACGGCGAGGAAGATGGTGAGTCGCGGAGGGGGTCCGGGTCTGATTGGGGCGGAGACGAGGGTAATAGAAGTGCTGGTGCTGGCAACAACACTGGGAGCGCCTCGGGGTCTACTGAGGCGACACACCAGCAATTACAGACCGCCGATTGCGACGATGCTGAAGACGTCATCACGATATTTGGCTTCGTGATTCCTATCGAGGGCATTTATGAAGGCAGGTTCACAAAAAGCGCGGAATACGACCACCTGGTCAGAGCGTTCGCGATAAAAGAGCAGCTCGTCAGCGCCGAGGAGGTCGCAGTTATGAGGGACTCAGAAGAGGGGTATCTCGACCAAATTGCATACGACTTCGTGTCTGGGAGAATAGTCTTGTCCGGTGTTGGGAGTAAAGGGGTGATCATACTCGATTTCGACGAGCTCTGCGTCACGGGAAGCATTTAGCGTATAAGGGTTTGCGGGATTACATTTGCATTGAGTATATGATATAGACGCACGTTTACAACAACAACAGCATAGATAGCACGTAACCTATTGTTCTGGCACATGTTCAGTATAGTTTCCATTCGTACAAGTAATAATTAGTCACAGCTCGGAGTTCGTGTTATCAACGACGGAATAATCCTTGCGAAGACGCGGGAGAACCAGATAGTGAACTGCTCATGAGCTCCTGCAGCGTCGGCTTCTTCCCTAATGACTTGGCGCCCTTTCCGCTCATTTGCATGGGCTCCGCGCGACTCGCGCGCGACTTGTCGGCGTTGTTGTTTCTGCGTGACGTTTCTGACTTCGAAGATGATTTTTCCATTTCGGCAACGGACTTTGGTAAGGGTGCTGGAGGTTTTAATGGGAGTGAAGGATGTCCGACGAGTGTGGAAGGCTTCGGTTTATCATCCTTTTGCATTTGAGTCAGCTTTGCTTCGAGAGCAGCTATCTTGTCTTCAGTTCTTCAAGGAAATGTCAGGGAAAGCGAAGCTTCTCAAGAAGCAATTAGACATACCTTCCGGGTCGACCAGAGGACTTTATTAAAGACAAAGCCGTCGGACGCTGCGCATCTACTCTTCGATGAGGATATTTTCCGGGGGCACCGTCATGACTCGGTGCTTGGTTTGCGTATGTGACCACGAGCTTTCGGCCACGAAGTAATTTGTCATGCGCATTCGTCAAAGCCTTCGAAGCATCCTAATTCATCGAAAGCAGCACTTTAAACATGTGTCTCGACACGAAAGTTCTAGAAACGCACCTCGTTACCAGCGTACTCTACAAACGCATAACCTCGTGCCTTCCCTTTGCTCGGACCGCTCTTGTGGAACAAGAAATCAAGCTTCGAGATCTTGCCGTACTTCGAGAATACATTCAAAAAGGTATACCTAGAGGCTTCATGTAATCAGAGATCCTTCCCCCAGTAATTATAACAAATATCTGACGAAATGCCACTCACTCGTCAACACTGGAATGCAAATTGCCGACGTAAAGACGATTCTTGTTAACTTCCCGCTTGATCTCGGTCGTTTGGGCGGTGGGTTGAGGTAAAGATGGTGCTTCGGTAGGGTAAGAGATATAAGTATTTGAGCTCGAGGCTCCTGGAGTTGCGAGTAGTTCGTCTTCAGAAGCCATCGTAGTTCGTGGTCAACGTCCAACGAGCCCAAAGCCACGTCCTATTTTGGAATGAAGCTTTGTTTACTAGTGTTTATTTCTTCAAGATTTCATTAAATCGAGATTTTCAACCGTATTATTACTCAAATGCACAGGAAATGTGCGTTCCTACCTGGACATCGCCTAAAGCGCCGAGGGTACTATGGAATTCTTCTTCGATATAGAGCAGGAATCAACTTAACTGGAAGGACTAGGTGAAGATCCAGCTGCAGTGATTTTCCAAGCATAACCGTGACAGGTGTATATTTAACAGATAATTCGAAACGAAAAGGCACGGGTGCTCAATGCCTCTTGCGAAGTCTCCATTACAGTGAGAAAGCCATGATCATCTTACAATACCTAAAACGTCCCTCCTTCGACTCGAAGCTTGAGTGAGCACACGCATTACTCATGCCTGCATTTCCCTGAAACCGTTATGATGGGTTATTGAATTGGGTACAATCCAAGGCAATGACACCATCTATATTTCTGAGTTCAGCAATACAGCAAATCTCTTAAAAATAAAATACTCACTGAACGAATTGTTCGTGCAGCATACAGTCGACAACGCGCTGTATTTAAAAAATGAGACCCACAAACGGCTTAAGGTCTAACAGGAAAACGCACCAGCTTTGTCCCGAACTAATTGGGCTGCAGGTCACACCAATAAGCACGGTCAGGTCCTTCACGACGACACCAAGCAGGCCCAAGAGAACCCCGATGAGCCCGTCGTTTGCGTGTCCAACTGAGTTACAGCACGAGATCGTCCCGCTGCATGTCGCGGGGGGCGTCGACGGCGGCGTCTGCGATGGCGCGGGCATGGGGGACGCGAATGCAATCGCTGCGAAGAGCGCGAAGGTGATGAAAAGACGAGGGGCGTCGAACTTCATGTCGCGAGATTTGAATGAGTGTCGATGAGTTAAACGAGTGGACGTGCGTAATTGAGCACTACAGATGTATCAGCGGAAGCAAGGTCGAATAAGAGACGCGTAACCTGAGGTTAAAGAAAGAGAGAGACGAGACGAAGATTTTCGAGGACAGACATTGCCAAGAGCACGGGAGCCGGGCAGCCATATTAAGCGGAGTAGATCCATGCGCAGCATAAATCCGAAAGGGATTGAAAAACGATCGCGTCGACTTGGTGATTCGAGGCATGAGTTCACCAAATAGTCTCTTGTTATCGACGAAAATCCTCAGAAAGACGAGGTGTGGACCTAGGAAAGTAGGTTAGAAGCGAGCCCGTATTTTCGAGATATGCAGTGACCTTATCTCGTCCTTAGACTGAAGATTTTGCCAGTGAGACTGTCCTCGGAGAAATAAACGAGATCGAGCCAATAAACGCACCAGACCCCATTCCCCCTTCTCTCTTTGCTTTGTGAGTCTCGGTTTGAGATGGGTTTTTTATGTCTCGTTCGAGGAGAGCCTCAGGACTCCAAAAGCACCTTATGAAGCTAAGCTAGGTAAGTCTCGCTCTTGAGATGAATGTGCAGCTACTCACCAAACGTAATCGATCTGCACAGATTTCGGAATTTCTCATCTTGAACTTCAACCACCACGACCATGGCCACCGCCACTCTTCCTCCGACAACCCGACTCGCTCTAGTTCTGCTGCTGGAGAATGCTTCAGAATTCGTACCGTCGATAACAGCCTTGAAAGTGGTTGAAGAACTTGAAACTCGAAGGATTTGAAGGAAGATGATGGTCGGGTATTAGTAGTCACGAAACAACCGCGACCGACTTCTTTGAGCGAAGCTTGTTCGTTTTGACGCTCGATGTGTGAAAATCTGTTGTTTTCCGTGCTCTGGGACCTTTAGGCAAATCAAATGGACGGTTTGATGTTCGCGTCCTACTGGAGACTACCATTCGACGAGACATGGGGGGCCAGGAGACGTTGAACGGGTTGAGCAGTGAGTTTTCTCCTTTGCCGTACAACTCGAGGATTGCTCAAAAATCGGGATCGCATCTTGTATCTGTTGTCTAGACGCCCAAGCAATCCAGCTTACAAAAGAGCAATTCGATTCGTTACAGAACGCGGCCATCGCTCTGAATGAGTTCTGTGTCGCAAGTGCGTTAGCTGCAGGAGGGACAACAGGAGGGAGGCCCAGCAGGGCGTTTGACGGTATGATCATGTCTTCATTGATGAAAAATGCTTCAATTTCGTACCAGAAACTAAATCTTCTGCGGACGATGCGATGCATAATCTCAGGCGGTTGCAAGACGATCTGCTTGGGATGCCACCACCAGACGATCAATCCTTCGTTTCAACATCGATTCCAAGCGAAACTGAGGGCATTTGTCAATTTCGACAATTCCAACGGATATGTTCTGACCTTCTGAGCGAAGTGAGTTGTATTGTAGATCGGAGAATAGGTCGTATGAAGCGTGCTCAGATATTTCTGCAGTCTATAAACTTCGAATACGGTGTCAGATCCATCGGATCTGGTGGTCCTTGTATGGAAGCTGCGAGCTCCTTCAGAAAGTCGCTGCGCGACATCCAAGCACTATTTAGAATAAACACAATCTACTTGTTTATACCTGATGTCATTAAGGGTAAGAGTCTTCGCCATCAACTGGAGGAATCTTGCTTGCTGACAGTCATTCACATTGAAGATGAAAGCCCGAAATACATCTCAAGCTTTCCTCATGCACTAAATGAGTTGCGAGTTTCCCTCGCGAAATTCGGCGACTCCTTCAATGACTTCATCGAGGTGTTTTACAACGAAAAGCTTATGCGTCTATTAGCCCGAATGATAAAGCTTTTAGAGGTGAGCTACGTAATATGCATTTCCTGAGTTCGTTTGATTAATTTCTTGCCATTCAAAGTCTGGCATTGAAGATTTGAAGGGTAATATTCTTTTCTTGAAGAGGTATTGGCCGCGTGCTCACCTTGCATCCAGAGGAAATCAATACATGCAGAGAATTTCAGGTCTTTCTACACGACCTATTACGACGCTTGATACCTGAATTCGAAATGCTCACAAAATATTTTGCACATTTCGTGGAAAAAGGTCTTGCGCATTCCTTCATGCTCATACCGAGTCTAACTATTCATTTTTCTAGGAATTCCAATGATTCGTACCAGCCAGCAGAATCAAACGGATCGTTATTTGAACATTACGACGATCTCCATCTTCCTTTCTGCAGTCACCGCGTCGACTCTGCAAATAGAAGGATCAGGAGTAAGCTCGAAAGCAGGAATTGCTGTTGCAGTCAACTCGTTCCTTTTCTCTTCCTTGATTTTCAGCACTGCATCTGCGGTGCAGAGTATGGTAGCCATGTCGTGGCTACGCTCATTCGTGTCGGTCCCTTTGCATTTACATTACAATGCTTTCGTTGACGTATTTTCAATGTAGGCGACTCCCAAGACGACATTTGCCATTATGGGCGCTCACATGGTTGATGGAGGGTCCGACCGTCTCGCTGCTTGTCGCGGGTGCTTTCTTCGCCATCGGGCTCGTATTGTTTGTGTTTGCTTCTAAACAGGTTTGTAGCTTTCTTAAGAAAGGTCTTCGATCTAAAAGCTCAAGAAGACACGCTGATCTCACAAACTAGGATACCATTACATCGGCCATTACAACTTCCCTCGCCTCACTACAGGCCTTGGGAGTCCTTTTCCTGACTGTCTGGTTTTATCGAGAGCGATGGTTATTTCGTCTTGAAGGAGGAGACCCCGGCCAGAAAGTGACGAAATTCTCCATCGTCCTTTCGACAGTGGAGTTCTTGTGGAATCTCGCGCGACTCGGAAGATTTATTCCCGTGACTATCAAGACAAGCTTTCTTTTCGTTCGCTCGTCCTTCGCGTCGCAGGGTCATTCGGACGCGAGCCCAGACTTTCGCATCGCCGATGAACGGGGAGAAGTAGTACTTGAAACAAGCAAAGTGGCTCAACCGCCCTGGGTTTCTGCTGCGTCCCCGCATTCTCTCTCTGCACATCCCGGCGATCCCGCACAAGACGTCCCCTCAATATTAGTAGAGATGGCCGCTAACAGTCCAACAGGTATGATTTATCGTCGAACATCTGCTTTATACTAATTTGCCATTCTGCAGATAGACCTGATATATTCTTGGCCACGCGCATACAACCACCATCAAGACTAAAACGACTCGTAAACTGGCTAAGATCTCTTATGACGAAAGAGGGGTTGATAGAGATCTGGCCTTCCTCACCATCGGCACCCAGTCCTACCAGCTAACGTATTGAATAGTATGGGCGAAAGGCCCGGAGTGCTATTGAATAGCGTTGGCGCATGGTGCAGGAGGGGAATTTACTTTAGGCGGGCGTTTGCCCAGGCCGCTGAGTATTCAACATTGTGCCCAAATATGAATAGAACCTCCAGTTTCCTTCCATCCTAATTTGGTACTCGTATGGTTTCGATCGAATCGCACTTCCCAAAAATTTGTAATCCGCATTTATTCTAAATAAAGCTGATCAGTGATCGGTATCAAAAGGGTTCCTGCGCGTCCCTAGCTCCCGTCTGAAAATAGATTCCGTTTGGGACTAAACCGCATCAATGCGCGTCACATTGTATCCGCAGCGCCGTCACCGACGCGCCTTCCCGCCTCCCGCCCACCGCTCCACGCCGCCGCTTTCATCCCCGGTCCATCCCCCTTCGCATAGGAACATGTAAAAGTGTCCTCTGGGGTTTTCAAGTACGTAGAATCCGATTATGTGATCCGTTTGACTTGATTCTCTGTAGGTAACTGGTTGTAAACAATCCTGCTTTGCAGGAGTATTTGATCTATATCTCTGTCAATCCTTCATGCATTCGGGCAGAATTAAGTGTGTTAGAAAGCTATACTTGCTCATAAACGAAGCGGCTAGGTGAGTGCCTGCGATTATTCTGAGTAAGGGGAAAGAAGAAGACATGATCCAATTTGTTGAAGCACGCTTTGCAGCTCATCATGCTCATGGCGAACAATAAAAATGCCTCACAAGGATTCTCTACTGTGCTACTTTCATCCATGCAAAATATTGCGAGCGTTGACTGATAAATAAATATTCTAAAGATATATCATGTTTTTCTCTGTGGAGGAAGCCTCTCGAAGCACGCACCGGCAATCTCCGGGACACCTCGGACACGCACCCCGAGGTGCATTCGATGGCCCCTCGCAATTCTCCATAGCGCAAATGACCCAGGCACAGTATTCAGGAATGCTGTTCATATGCCAAAATATCTGTCTTCAAAATCTGATGATGCGCTATGCGCATACTACGATGTGAGAGGCAAAATGGCAAAACCCAATTAGGAAAACAAGTTCTGAACCACTGTTTCATTTTTTAAATATTCCGAACGGCATCGGCGGATATGAGGATCTGTATACACCATGACATGACATATATACAGCTACTGAAACTGTCGGGTAGACCATTTAAGAGGTATGTTATGGTGCAACTCACATTGCGAACGGAAGACGGTCATGTTTCATTTGTGCGGTTGTGAACATCATCTACACTCGCTAAAATCTCCCACTGTACATGCCAATATATGCCCTTTATGAAAATCTCATTATGTGCGCAATATATGCTTCATGGCGCATACAAAGTTTCAGCTCAGCTGGCGCTTTCTAGAATATTTGAAAATTGAATCACCGAGACGGGGGTGGGTTTCCTATGCAATTGTGCTCAATTTGTCCATTACGTCTCTGCACAACACCGATGGCACTTCTGATTTTTGGAATCACACACACAAGGTCGTTTACCATAGCCTGAGCTATTGTGCCTGACTTGTTCGCGCTGTGAGGAATTGCGAGAGGAAGTCGAATACTGCTCGGGGTGCGTGCCCGATGCGCTTCGGGCGTTGCCGGTGCAGCTTTCGAGGGATCGTGTCGTTTCGAAAAGCGGAAAGAATTCCATAATCTAATAACCACGCAACGGATTTACATGCATAATAGCTTGTTCGAAAGCTACATCCAGGACGCACAAGGAGTAGGATAAAACAAAGAGACTGTGCCCAAAAGTATTGTTCCCCAACCAAAAGTCTTAGAGTGGGACGGATAACAACGATAAATGCTGTAATTAATTCTGGTGAGCACTGTGTAATGCAAGAGTTCATAACAGTACTCACATGCTACTAAATTCTTATACTTCACTGAAATAAAGGTGCGTAGAAGCAGTACAGAGTCATTGGAGCCTTTATTGTAAGGCTGCAAGCCTGAAGCAGCAAAATAAAGACTGCATCATCTGTAAGAGACATTTAGAGTCAGTAAAAAGCGCCTTTATGGTGAGTACACTTACACTGAGGGCTGGAAGACAATTCTAGTCAGTTCAGCACCGGATAGGCGCTCTA
This sequence comes from Schizopora paradoxa, assembly GCA_001020605.1. Lineage (NCBI taxonomy): Eukaryota > Fungi > Basidiomycota > Agaricomycetes > Hymenochaetales > Schizoporaceae > Schizopora > Schizopora paradoxa. The sequence goes on from KQ085977.1 coordinate 78,613, forward strand.
GAGAGCCCTAAGGGTACCCACCCCGAGAGAAATGCGAAATATAATTCTAATAAAATGAGATCTGCTCCGATTTCGCTCAAAGCTTCAGAGACTATTCACCTCATGTATAAGAGCCTAAGAAGAAAGCCTCGATCTTGCAGCGGCTTCTCGATCCGGGCAGAAAAGGGGTTCAACAGTGAATGCTGCACCCGGATTTCGACGCTCTCTAGCGCTTTTACTGAGAGCGCACCTATACGCTTCGTTAGTATGAGAAAGAAGCTACAGTGCGCACCTAAATCCATCCAAAACGGTCCCGAAACAATCGAGATATGAAGCAAACTCTCCCCCAAAGCAGGAGTTTTTGCATTGGATTACCTGAGCATTTTGGAGTCAAAATAGCGCCGGAAACGTAATCTGCATACCTTGAAACCCCCATGTGAAGCTTTTCCCGAGCTCATTTGAAGCGGGAACGGACTGGGGACGAGGGCGGGAGGCGGGACAGTGAGCGGGATGGCGGGACATGGTGGCGGCACCTGGTCAACGACGCGGCGGCGGTGCGAAAATGGGCGCTGGCCGTTTTGGGTTGTGCTTACATATATTCCGGTCCGGTTTGAGTGACGCACCGCCGTTCGGGCTCGTCGGAACGATACGCGTCTCGCTTGTGGTCCTATGGACCTAGCAATAAAATACCATTGCATAAATTTCTAACCCAAGGTACAAACTTAGTAGCTTACTTAACTGAGGTGCCATTTTGCTGTACGTACTCACTCTGTGGGCGAACGACCAGTATTGAGAACACTGGGCAAACGCGCGAGAAAAGTAAATTCCTTACATGGGCCATCCGCCCTTGTTATTCAATATCCAGGCTGGCAGCAGTGCGGCACCTGATATTGACATAGAACCTCCTTCGCGCTCTGCGTCCGTTTCCGACGTTTTTGCACTGCAAGAAATCATCGGAGCAGAAGACACAGGAGAAGGACCTGAAGACCCAACCGGCGGTCAGTCTACGTCGTCAAATGGACTGACGGAAGTGACCTCAGCTTTCGGAGGCATGATTGTCGACGAGCCACTGGAGATAGCTGCCGACGAGCCCGATAGTCATCGACCTCGTGAAGACCCACCGTTCACGAATGCCACTTCACCTTCTGGTGCTCACATAGGCGCTCAACGGCGCCTACAGAATCCAAGACGCCGGATGGGATGGTGCGATATAATATTTGCGTTGAAAATTCATTTGCTGACAGTCTACATACTTGTCATTCCTTCCAGGCAACGCCAGCCTGAAGCGGCTGTTGATCGACTCTCACCCGGTAGCGGTGAACGCGTTAACTCTGTATCGGTTCTTGAAATGCAGACTTTCAGGTTCATTTGAATCTCGTGGCTCATTTCAACACTCTTTGGTAGGTATGCTTCCTCCATCTTTTATCTGCACCACCAGGGGCACCTCAAATTTAAAGGACGGAACGAGACCCTCGAAAATAGGACACTAAGGAACTCAATCTCCGCCCGAGAGGACACAGAAACAACGTACATAAATAGAGTAAAGCTATGTGCTGCGCTGGCAGTAATCGCGTCACTACGACGCTGGAAACCAACTCTGCGAATCTGGGTCCACCAACTGGTAGTACCAGCTATTAAGTGAAAGAAACGACTGAACGCTGTACATGTTCGCTGCATGTCCCTCCACCCGACAACAGAATTGTTTTGAATGGTTATCGCGACCGTTGAACGTTCTCCACTGTAAGAGTTTAGGATTATCTTTATCGCTCTCGCAGGATCACGATGACTCGGATGAGAAGAGGTACGAGTACTATAGTAGTACGCAGGAAAGTCGTAAACTCACCTCCACACGCGCTGATAGTCTTCGGGAATTTCCGAAGTGCCACAGCCAATGGGACGCGCCACAACGAAAGACAAAGAGCGTTGGATTTTCTCCTTTGACTCTCGACTCGGATGATCACATCGATTTCATTCCGTTCGGATTACCTCATGTCTTCAAAAAGAAAGGGAGAGCCACCAGCTTTGGCGCACCTTTTCTCTGCGTCCATCATCGAGTCGGACGACATCGCAGGCTCTTGAACTTGAATTTGAATTTCTTGACCGCCAGAGCCGCCAATGCCATTGGAAAGGAACTTGAAGGTACTTGGAGATGGTAAGCACCTTTTATAATGTAGTCGTATTGCCTGTGCTACGCTGACGAACCAGTAAACGTCTCTTTGTCCCGTTGCTCTGGCTGTGAAGCTTCACCCTCGTCCTTCGCGAGAAACCTGGAACGAGCGATGTTCAGCAAGCGCTTCATGGTCGTTTCCGAGTGTAACCTCGACGTACTGCGTGGTTATCTTGGACAAGATGATTGCATATGGAAGCTTCCAAGCGCCAACGGCAGGAAACGATGGGGCTTTTTCGTGGATTACGAACACTACCTTCGAAAGCAATACATCAAGTGGTTGGAGCGCGACATGCTTGACCGTTACGCCAAGGGCTTTGGTGACACCGAACGTGCAACAACGGACCTCACTCTTCATCAGTATGCGGAAGCATCGCTCGTCAACAAACTAATCTTCACGAATAAGGGCACCTCCTCGAGATTGCTCACGAGCACTCGTCTCCGGTTTCCCCTTTAAAATACTAGTATAATGAAGCAAGCAAAAGTGTGAGTTTTAAATCCATCTCCCTCTCTTTCCTCATCGCATTCGTCTTCAATTCATACCTGGTTCTTTTGTCCAGAAATCAACTGAAACGCACATACCGAAGTGACTATTGGGACAAACGGGTAAGTAAGATTAGCAACGCATAAAGATGGCTTCAACAACGCAGCTCACTAGGTGATATAGTTGCGCGAAATTCCGACGGCATCAAGCCCTCGTAGTCTACGCATCCCGTTCAGCTCACCTACTCGCTCTCATCTCCCCTGGACAAGATTAAAGAAGCAACTACAACAAGAAGCACAATCAATATAACCATACTATCGCATCTAACGAATGGAATGAAATTAAGTACTTATGCTTGTTCTCTCGACACATAGTTCTACTTTTTCCTTTATCGTGTATCTCCCTATCATCCTAATCCTATAACGTTTTTCGCAGCCCGACAGTCGTCAACTTTCTTGAGCATGTAAATCGAAACGTACGACGCAAATCAACTCTACATCAATACTGTACTGTACGCGAAGCAATAGAGTCCTGAAGTCTGAGAGCGAGTGTCCTCTATTCGTCGACGAGGGGGGCCTCAAATATATATTTGTGTGAGTCGACACGATAATAACGCTGCAAATTGAAGCTACTTCGATAACGGTAACGCTGATCGAGCTTGTCGACGGCACCTGAATTCTGGGTCCCAGAGGCGATTGTAAGCAAGCAGATCAAGAACACAGAAAATAATAATAGGAATATACAAATTAAAATTAAGGTACACGTATCACATATCATGCAGAAACCACAGAACACACAGAACGATACAGAACATACAGAACGAGCCCCCAGAACCATAAATAAGAAATAAGTTACTACATCGAACCACGAAACCATCCAGCCACGCAACAAAAAGACCGAAACTCGCAGACCTGCGCCCCTCCCAACCACGAACCAACTCCTCGTTTCCCCAAGACACACGGCCATCTTGGGTTTACGCGATCGCGGAAGGTCTAGAAGAATGCAAGTCCGCTTCCAACTGCAGGTGAGGAACGCAGTCGTGTAGTCCCATGTCCTCGAGTTGCTGCGAGAGCATATCCAACTGGATTTTAAACGACGTTGCGTCCCACGCCGCCCGAACTTCATCTGGGAGTTCAAAGAAAAATAGATTAGTTGTCAACTCGTTTGCTGAAGCGATGATCACCACGTACGATCAGACATAACAACCTCATTTAATCCTCGCGCCTTCAGTAAGCCATTCATCACCTTGAGGAGATCCAAGGGAGCTCCACTTGGAGGGTTTACACTGTCCTTAGGAGAGTCGAGCTGAGGCGGTTCGAGCGGAGTCGTGCACTGAACTCGAACAGACTCCTCTTCTGCTCCTTGAACGGCGTCCCCACTCTCAGGAATCGCCGAACTTTCCTGTGAGCCCCTCCTCTTCAAAGCCCGTCTACGACCTCCTTGTGAGCTCCTAATCCTGCGGTGTCGAGATCTCCCGGCCTCCTCCTTCCTTCTCGCTGCCTTTTCCAATTCCTCGTCCGTCGGTCCCTCAACCTTCTTGCCTTTGACATCATCGTCATCATCATCATCAATTCGAGGAGGCAGACCGATCTCCGAGAAAATCGAGCCATGCGAATCTTCAACAAGACGCGTCCATGAGGGCAGTTGACCAGCGAGCCTAGCCCTATATACCAACAAGAGGAGCGAGTCGAGCTCATGCGACGCAGAGACGTTTGATCGCTTCCCAAACGCATCCCACAGATCGTCCAACAGAGAGTACTCCTTCTCCTGCACGAGACCAAGGTGCTCTTCCCCAGTGAATACCATGCTTCGGAAGAAAGATGCGTCGAGGCGCCGCGACAAATCTGCAATGATCGAAGGGGAGATCGCCTTCAAGGTATCGATGATTCTCGAGATCGAAATCTTGAAGATGGGGCTGTCGGATACGGACGTCGGGTGCGATTCGTGCCAGGTCACAAAGATAGAGAAAGCATCGACCGGATGCTGGAGGAACCTCTGCACGGACACGCCTGAATCGTTGAACGAATTGGCGCTCTGCGGCACAGTTACACGAGCTAACTGTGTGGCATTTCGGGATGACGTATCGAACACCAGGGTATCGTTCTCAGAGGCGGACGACAAGCATGGGGATCGAGCGCGTTCCTCAGTCGGTGCTAAAATGACGGTCTCGTTCGACGAGCTGCTCGGGCAAGTATGCTCTTCGGAGGGGAACTCTGAGAAAATACACAATGTCAGCTCCATGCGTCGTATTTTCTCATGGAAGGAAATGCACCTTCATCTTCCCCTAGGATCTCTGCCATGACTTCCTCGCGCGTTCTTCCGTCAAAACAATCAGAGATGGAATCTAATATGACAGAGATGAGAGACTGATTTGACATAAAGATAGTGAGACGTACCATCCGATTCATCTCCCTCCAGAATGTCGGCTAAGACTTCATTATAAGTCTTTCCGACGAAGGCCTCATGGACATCATCTAAAACAAACAGATGAGTACGCAAATCTCAGCTTGGTTGATGTCATCTCCTCACCATCGTCTGCCTTAAACACCCTTGACCCGATACGACGATCGAAGTCCCAGTCGATCTCAGGCTGAGCCTCGCCCTCATCCATGTTGCCATTGCCACTGCCGTCTCCAGAGCCCTCCTCTCGCTTCGAGCCAACATCCAAAAGATCGTCGCAAGCTGTCAAGTCGGTACCGTTCGAGGAGACCCGAGAGCGCTCGCTGTCCAAGTCAGTGGACGTCACCGAAGTGTCCGAAGTTCCTGACGTGCTCTCGATGGGCGACCTCTCTGACTTCTCGACTTCCGAGCTCTTGGGAGCAGCGAGTTCAGAAGCGGAGGTGATGTCCTTGTCTGTCAGAGGAAGGGGCCCAATGAACGCATTCGATTTGCCCAAGAACTTCTCGATGTTCATACCAGAGTTCAAGACGATAGCCTGGAAGGAGACCACAGGTATCGAGATGGATCTGAGCTGGAAGAACGCATCACAAGGAGTGAACACTGTCTGGCGACGAAAGTTCATGGTGCCAACGAGCGACGGGATCCAACCGAAGGCCATTCCGTTGGGAACACGAAGAGCAGATGAACGCACTGCCAACGCGCTGGAAGAGGGCGACTCGATGGATCGCGAGATAGGACGAATGGCTGGAAGACCCGCAATTGAGGACGAATTAACAAGTCTACCAGTACGAGCGCGGGTCACGACCGTCCATGCGGAATGTACCGCCCACCCAAAAGGCACGCGAATAATACCAAGGGGAACAACCAACCTCGTCGGGACAAGAGGGGAGGACGGAGTCGAACCTGATGAGATGGCCAAACGGCTGCGACGATTCTCAAGTGCAAAGAAATCGTCTCCGAAGGGGTGAGCGCTTGAGGAGCGATAAACGAACATCCAGTGCAGTTCGCAGCTATCGTGGCGAAAGATGACGTAGACCAAAAGGGCGGACGAAGGCCACAATACGATGATCAACACGACCGTCGGGAAACGCGCCCATCCAACTTCCTCGCCTCGCCATGGTACGACAGCACGTCCTGCTGATACCACGGCCAGCATCAACCCCTCGAGGTACTTCATAACCCTGACCATGGTCCCGACAGCTCTCTCTCCGATTACGACGACGGAATCATCTGCCTCTACAGTTGCGACCTCGGAGTGAGCAACATCGAACGCATGTTCCTCTTCTATGGCCGAATTCCCTCGAAGGGCAGGGAGTTTGACCTGATTGGCTGATCCGAGGTGAATGAACTGCAACGACGACGCCAGATGAAGTGTCAGGAATGCAGGGAAGCAGATCCTCCGGTAATGTCTAGGAACTCCAGCAGCGACTAGGATTGGTGCCCTCGCCTCGTCCGCTCCGTCACGCACTCCAACTACCGATAACGCATGGCTCAAGGTATCTGTCAACATGTCAGCGACAGAAAACTCATCTCACAAAGCAAAGACTAACCATTCTCTTGGCCAGCGACGTTTGTGGAACTCGAAGACTCCGTCTTCCCTAAAGCCGAACAACCTATCTTCTCTTCCTGATCCACCGAGGATAAACCTTTAAAAAGAGTCAGCTACGAAAGGACAGGTTCAAGAGCAGAGAAAACATCACCATCCGCCTCGTCAACTACAACGTCCAATGCCGTAACCACATCATCCGAAATGCCGCCTACTTCACAGTCCAATAAAGCCACATCTCCGATCGTAGAACCCAGAACGATCGGAGCAGGGGGAAGAACAGGGCCGTAAGGTACCAAAGCCGAGTTCAACCCCTCGAAAAAATCCTTCAATCCCTCACCAACGTAGATCACTTGCGGAGAGACACGCAAAGGGATCGGGGTGAGGAGGGCCGGAAATATGTCAAAAGTCCCCCATGGTGTTTGTATCCAATTCGACAGGACGGGAGGGGATGGGCCAGTGGTGGTGGTGACTGCAGCGCTGAGATCCAAGATTGATGCACCAGCGCTCGAGCCCACAACCTCCGTCGAATTACTCGGGACTTCCTTTCCGCGAGAATCATTACTTGAAGTAGAAACCACCGTCATCGTGAGATCCGTCTTGTGCAATCCATCTTCGGGGAGAGCGTCGCGCATTGGTATGCGTTGATCGACGTCCAAATCGGTGCTCTTGCCTTCATCCTCACCTCTTGTAACCAACTCGTCGCGTCCTGAGATGGGGCCAGTAGCCGTTTTGACGTCGGCGTACCCAAGCATCCTAACGATGCATCTGCAGGCTTTTAGCGACAGGAGTAAGGTGAACAAGATAATGGTTGTGATGTATAAGAGGACGAGAAGCGAAAGAGGCGCCAGCATTGGATTCCCTACAACCCATTCTATCAGTAGATGGACTATGGCCATTTCCTACATGAACAGCCATCGTAAGCTTTTCTTTGCAGGTGAGGTAAACATCCATGCACTCACTAGCCTGCACAAGTAAAAAATGCGGATGACAAATGATTCCACTAGATTCTCTTCAACCCAAACCAGCAGTAAATAGGCTCCAACGAAACACTAAACAGGCAGTCGACATCAGCCTCTCTTCGCGGACGTATGGCTTACACTAAACTTACCGGCTTGCAAAGGACGACGACGGGGGCGACAAACGGCTCCAATAACTTCGCGGAGGCACCGAAGAATGCGACAAGGACCTGGATCTCATGCAACTGGACGAACACACCGGCCGCACGATCCCCGAACCAAAACTATTCCGCAAACGACGTAAGTGGTTAGCACATTGCAACAGAGGGAAGCATCACTTACGACCAAGGCTCTGAGTAGCCATTCTCCACAAATCCTCGAATAGTAGGCCATACCAGAGCTGTATAGCTTGAAATTTTCCGTCAGAGTGGTTAAGAAAGATATTCATTCTCGATCTTACCTCAAGATATGCCCCGCCAACGAATACGACACCATCGGCGAGTGTCTTAGTCGGCGAAAACACTCCGGTCCCAGAGTACATGGTCTCAAGGAGTGCACCGCGATCTTCTGACATCCACAGGGCGGTGAAAAATACGACGGTGCAGAGCAACAAAGCGAAGGCACGCTTCACAACGAACCGCACGAGGCTGACAGCCAGAAACCGAACTAGGCGGAGGGGGAAGAGTACGACATTGAAGGCACGGGTAACAACGGCTTTCGTTGGTCGAAGGACAAACCAGCGAAAGAGTGACATGAAGAAGCCGAAAAGCGCCAGGAATACCGGATAGCAGGAGTAGATCACCAAGCCGATGAGGATGAGTGCGAGTGCCACTGCATGATGAATGAACCTGCTCTTGGATTGGCAAGGGGTGAGCCCGGAGCTGTCGACAGTCTTGCCAATTCCGTCGTACGTGGAAGGGCAGCTTCTAAGCTCCTTCATGAACCTAGGGAGCGTCGAGAAAATGAGAAAAAATCACGAAAATAGATGTAAAAGATGCTCGTACCCTGCGATGGAGGCCTGAGCATGTACAATACACATGTACGAAGTAACGATAGAGATAGAAGCAAGCGCATGAACGTCCTCGAATGTTGGCATGCGCGGAAAAAGCGAGCTGGGCTCAAACCTGTTGAGCACGAAATACATCGTGGTCTAGGTGAAGAAACCAAATTCCGTCCATCCTCTTCTTATATAGGGCTGGGAGGGAGGGGAGCACAACACAACAACATCGAGGTGGCTGGCATTGCGTCCGGTCCATAACGAAACCGAGTTGTAAACCAGTCGCTGACGTCGAGTTTCAGGTTGTCTGAGTAGGCGGAATTCGACGGCTTGAAACAGTTTTCGATGAGAGAAAAATGGCGATGTCATGGGGGGAAAGAGAAAGGTTGAAGAAAGAGTCCTTCGAGTGGCACAAGGAAGGCAGGCGCGCTCGCGAGGAAGGTGACCAGACACGTGAGTCGACGCGTTCCAGTTGCGTTTGCAATGACCTCTTCAAAAACAATATTTATGCGTCGATCATGCCATCAGGTTTTGAAGATATGGGCTGGTATCATCGCGTGAGTTCTAGATTTATCCAGGATTTCTTTACGGCGACGCGTAAACCATCTCCGTGTTGCCTTGGACGTCTCCGTGGATTCCGTAATTCAACTTTCAATCCCAAGAACTAATTGGATTATAACCCTCGTCACAGCTCGATTACATGTAAACTGCAAACATTTTCACTCAGCTCATGACTGATGATAGAACCGCATCCTACCTGTCTTTAGTTCGAATTTTTACATAATTTGTGGAATGTGACGCATGGATGGCACGGGAATGACGAAAAAGATGCATGGGATGAGACCGCGGGCTAAAAGAATATATTGAGAATCGTGATTCGTCTATCTGGACCAATTATGAGCGACATATGTAGCGGAACTCACCACTTTCTCTGTAACGCCAGTACTTCGGAGCTTGTTGGACCGAGTTTCGAATGGCGATGGAGTTCGGTCAAAGTTCAGAGAATTCGAACACCGTTCGCTGACCGCTCTCAACCTCATTCCAACTCTCAGCACGCAAAAGTTCGCAGAATACACCTGTGGCCTCTCAGGGGCGCAAGAAGATTTCATCGTTTACTGATGTCTTGGAGCAGCTGAAGGACGATGGAATAGGCTCAACGTTGAACCTTCGACAAACCATCGTAGTCGAGGATCGAGCCCAACCCGTGTTTCAACACTGTTTGACCATACTAGATGCCTCCTATGAGAATATTCCTGCTCGATAGCTATCGACGAATGGAAGAGTACAAGTAAATGACTTCAAGATTATACTGGTGTAATGAAATTGGCTCGAACGAAACGCACCATTCTTTCGCATTCTACTTGAACTCGTAGCTGTCCGTCAAGTTTCCACTGGATAATAGCAAAAGTGCTTTTCGATGGCCCTCCTCGTCGTGAATGATCTCATACATCGATTGTAGATGGTGTCTGGTGGACTCTGGTGTCGTCCAGATTTCAAGTGTTGGAGGAGCTGTTGGAGGAGAGAGAGCGCGTGTCTATGCCGTGGCGAAATCGCATCGCAAGCACTTGATTGCCTTATTCGCTCGATTTTCCCATATGCCACGTTGCAATTTTACTAGCGCAGAAACTCAGCCTCGACTTTACATACACATCGACCTCCTGAATTCAAGTTTACGAGCATTCGAAAATGTTGGGGCATTAGAATTGACAGGAAACCTGAAGATTCAAGGCACAACCTCACGGAAAAACAATGCTGCAACTTGAGGGTACCGGGACTCACCCATGAGCCGTCCTTCTACAATTCGTCGACTGGATGTATCGAATCCGAGTCGTCGTGATTGACATCCACCAATCGGTAAATCTCGCTGATGAATGAAAATTCACGGTTCGTACCCCTTTTCTACCTTGTATGCTATAATCACAATGAAGTTCAGAATTCCCAGTAGATGAATCGATCAAACTTTGAACGGATCTCGGAGTCCGACCTTGAAGCTTTTTCGTGTCTACACCTCATTCGCCATCGAAGAGCCACTAAAAAAACTCTGAGGAGGAGGGACGGGCTCGGCCTCAGAATGAAGATGCGCGACCCGTTGTTTGTGGATCTCAATTACCAGGGACACCTTGCGAGTATCTTCGGTGAGAACCACTGAATCACGAGTTATTCTTCTGGTCGAGCAATAGCAATTACTAATCGTTGTCCGCAAAGATACCCGTGCTTTTGAGTGGCGAGTATGAGAAAAGGTGTTGTTCGAATTCTTATCGGCTTTTGTAATGCCACCTATAGTTTGATGCTTTCGTCGCTTCTGCAGGCACAGAGAAGAGGGGTGTGATTCCAACACTCGAGCAATTCCACGGAATCATGCGACGTGCGTTGACGAAAATACTGACAGCTTCGCGTGCTCATTGACAAATTACTCTCTTCCAAAGGTATAAAAGCGAATCGGAATTTCGGGAAAACGACATCGATAACAGTCTCTGTTCGTCGACTCAAGCTCCTCTCTCTCAAATTCCAAAGAAAAGAAAGCACTGAGCGGAAATGTTGTTCACCCGCGTCGCTTCGTTCTTCTTTGCTGTCTTGACCTTTGGTCTCTTCGCCTTCGCGAACCCAGTCACAAATGCCAACAAACGTGCCGTGGATCCCACCACGCTCGTCACCAATCTCCAGTCGCAGATCAACAGCCTCACGGCTCAACTCCGTACGAATTCTCTCCGATCCTGTGTTCCCTCGTTTTGATATTGACGAAATTGCAGAGGGTATCACTTCGAATACCCCGGCGAATGAGATTCTTGCGCAGGAGCTCTTCAGTCAGCTCATTGCAACCATCGAAGAGGCCAATGCTCAAGCTCAAACTGGTTCCCTCTTGAAGCGCCAGACAGACACCGCCGTCGCTGATGTGCTTGGCAGCATCGTCTCCGTAAGTTGAAAAGCTCCAGTACTTTCTGTATGACTAATAGTATCCGCATTAAAAGACCCTTGCCGTTGTCCTTACCCCGATTGTTGGCGTCCTTCCCATCCTTGGTCCTTTGGTCCCAGAAATTGACGTCGCACTCAACGGTCTCGTTGTGAGCCTCGACGTCGTCGTTACCGGACTCATCGACACCTTGAACTCTCTGTAAGATTGCTTCATTCTAAGTACCAACACAAATTACTGACGCAAATTCAAGGCTCGTCGGTGTTGCTGGAATTCTCAATGGATTGGGCCTGACCATCCTCCTCGGTACTCTCAGCCTCTAATCCGGGGGTGTCACTGAGTCAGTAGCGAGCACTCTTTATGTGCTGAGTGTAAGCACCGACTTTCCAGCTGGTGTATCCTTACGACCGCCACATTTTTTCTACTCTTGGTTGTTCCGAGGTTTCTTTTGGGGATTTTTGCTATTATTACTTGCTTCGATGCTTAGGAGTTGAATATATGCGGAGTATCTTTGGATCTTTGGTGAAATGAAATCCGAATTTGATCGTTTGGGCCTAATTGAATCTAATGTCGGAAGAGACACTTTCAAAATGGTACAAAATCAAGGGTCATGCGTCTTCGCGGGTGAATTGCCAACTTCCGCGATTCACTTACCTGTGTACTTCAACCACGATTGCGCGATTCATCTGAATTGATGAAAGACGGGATAACTCGAGTACCTGAGGTTTGCTTCGACGGAGTGACAGAGAAGAAGTGCGTACCTTCCTCGGGGACATGTGGACAGTTCTTTTTCTCAGCATCGAGGCATCGAGGGATTTGCGTCCCACATGGGTCGAGAACTTTGTAGCGGTTCTCAGGAGATTGTCACACCACACACGCGAGACTAGCTTTTGAAATATGGCCTGGAAGTACATGTCGGAATAAGGTTGGTGACATGTCACTGCCCCGGTGGTATGTGGCGCAGGACATGCAATAGTCTAATCGAGCGTCGGAAACATGAGAATAACTATTGAGGGAGGTCAGAAAGGCGCAAATAATATTTCAGAGAACCTACACTGTTGAGGTCTGAGCCGTGGGGACTCGGAAAATAAGAGTCACTTTGTTTTCCGGAATAAAAGAGGACTCGTTGTCTGGAAGGAGGGACTCAAGGTCGCGCCTCGTGAAAATCTGTCGTTATTCACTTGATTATTCTTCAGTCTGAGTGTGCACTCAGAACATGCCGTGTACTGCGAGACTAGCATAGGTCAGAAACATATCTATGTTTGTCAGACCAGGATCGCACATAAGAATGAACAGTAGACCTTCTTCCGCTGTAGAAGATTGATCTGCGTACGACGAAGGCATCGAAAGCCAAAAGCAAAGGTCGATCCTTTTAACAAGGTGTTTTCTTGCCTCGTTAAAGGCCCTCCAAAGAAAGCTTGTTCTCGATCGCGCACCTCGGCCCCTCGCAATAATAAATTTCTCTAAGCTTCCGCCTCGAGACCTCCATTGACTTTCCCTAGATTTGATGGTAAGCGCTCGACAACGTCACCGGTAAATTTAATCACCGGGTGCCAGTGAATCAATGGTATGCTCCGGAGTCGACGATACGCTTCGAAACGCGGTTTAGAGTGCCCTCCCGGCAGCGCAGTTTCGTAAGAGTTTCCGACATACGAATCCTATTTTTAGGACCAAATTTGACTTCGAGTTCTGAATACCGATCGGGCTATTATGAGCAATATGAGCAGCTGAGATCGATGGGTTTAACCGTCTAAGACTTACTGGGAGATCGAAACCCCTTGAAGGTGAGAGAGACGGGGGGTTAGGGTCGCGTCAAGGTGTCAGATAATTAATCATAACGGAGATCGTCGACGTCCGCACGTGTATTCGAGGGACCATAGTAGTCCGAAGACAAGAACATCGCCGTCGAAAACGCGGTCCATCCGAAGCCTCTCGAAATATCCCGTCGAGGATTTGAGGAGTCGATGTTCTGGTGAGAACATGAAGACCACGGGGCATCGGTAAGGACAAAAATAATCGCGTATTTGTATATCGGACGGAGGATTGAACGAATCGCAAGGGGTTGGTATACGTATACCTATGAGAAAAGGTGTTGTCGAAGGTCAGTGTCGGTTTTTTTATGCCAGCTTTGGTTTGATGTCTGCAGGCACAATGGAAAGAACAACATCACTGTGATTCCGGCATGCGATCATCTCCACGGAAATGTGCATCCCGAATGACTGTAGAATATCGACATCCGACGACATCAATATCCCAAAGGGAGCCCTCGAAAGGTATAAAAGGAGGTGAGGATCTTGGTGTATCGACATCGACAACAGCACTGTTCGTTCGACCCAAACTCCTCTTTCAGTTTCGAAAAGCTCTTCTGCTATCACTCACCAGCAATGCTGTTCGCTCGCGTTGCCTCTTTCTTCTTCTTCGCCGTGACCTTTGGTCTCTTCGTCGTTGCCAACCCGATCCCCGACGCTGAAAAGCGTCAGATCGACCCGACGAGTCTCGTCACCAATCTGCAGTCGACGCTCAGCGGCCTCACCTCTCAGCTCGGTAAGACTAATCATGATCAGTGACTCATTAGCTCACAATTCACCGTTTCTCGCAGAGGGTGTCACCACTAACACTCCGGAGAACACGATCCTCGCGCAGTCGGTCCTCAGCCAGATCCTCGACGCCGTCGAGGAGGCCGCCGCTCAGGCTAAAACCGCTAGCACCAGCAAGCTCGCGAAGCGCCAGGTTGCCGAAATTGGTGACATCCTGAGTTCTATCATCGGGGTAAGCCAGTTCGATAAAGCAAGTTGTCAGTTGCACTGAATAGATCCACCATACAAGACGATCACTTCGGTCCTCACCCCCGTCACCTCTGCCATCCCCGTCGTCGGCCCTATAGTCTCGGAGCTCGATGTTGCCCTCACTTCGCTCGTCTCCAGCCTCGATGTTGTTGTCAGCGGTCTCATTACCACCGTGACCTCTCTGTAAGTTCTGAATACGCGGAACGAGAAAGCACTTTATTGACTTGCGATTAAGGCTCGGCACCGTCGTTGGACTCTTGGCCGGAGTGGGCTTGAGCAGCTTGCTTGGTCTCCTCACCGGTGGTCTCCTCGGCGGCCTCTGAGTGGAGAGCGAGCAGGAACTTCGCAGCATGCGCTCTTTCTTGCTTTGTTCTGCAAAGTGCACGCTCCGACTGTCCTGACTGGTATCCTTACGACCGCCACATCAGAGTTAGATTTATGTTTTCTTGGTTTCGGGGTTGTGATTTTGGATACATATTTCAAGTTTCTTCGAGTTCGTGATTTGTTAGCGTGGAATATTTTGGAGGTGTGGAATATATTGGGGGTTTCTCGGAATTTGCGATGTGGCAAATGAAGAACGCACAGAGTTTAAGAATGTATTCCAACTCGATGCGACAGAGAGTATTTGGAAGCTCCACTACTCTGGGTCATCGAACAGCGACGCTATGCCAAGCTAAGGGAATCCAAACGGTGAGCATTGTGAATCAAGCAGAGGCAGGAAGAGCGCTAACATTGGAATTTGCAATGTATCACTGAGAAGTCGCGTAGCACAGCATACCCTAGGAGTTCTTTCAGAGTTCTCATAGGGCTTCGAGGGATCTGCGTTCCGAATCCGTGCAGACACTGACGAATCCACGACGCCTCATTTGTGAGGGGGTTCGATCGACGATTGTGAGACTCGATCATAGACATTGACGCTATAAACCTATCGCTTTAGGCCTTTAGATCTATGTGAATGCAAAGAACGTACTTGAGCTGACTCCGATACCGCGATGGGTTGACGTTTTGCGACTGGATGAAAAGTCACGAGCAAAAACCTCGAAGTTGAAAGGCAAAGGGTGGGGGGAGTTCCTAGCTTCGACTTTTCATATCCGAATTTCAAGCCTTCCGATCTCCCATCAGGGGATCCATCATCTCTTTGTAGGTCAGATAATGGAAAGATATGATTTTGTCGACTTTCGAATCCTGAATCGAATCGACCGAAGATTTCAAGTCGGGCTGTCCTGTGGCCTCGATAGACCCCGATAGCAAAGTCCAAAAAGAGCATTGTCGGATTTTTGATTGAATTTTTTGCGAAGAAAATGTAGCAACGCGTTGCTTCGTCGTCGTCGTCGCCGTTCAACTCGATGCGGCTACGCGAGGCGGGTGGGTGAGAATTTTCAACCAAACAAGCACCGCCACACTCGTTGGTTGGAAGGCGGCCGGCGCAGCAGCAGCAGCCCGTACGCAGAACTCGACCGCGACATTCGACATTATTTGGATTATCCAGTTTTTTTGAGACGGCTTCTATGGGCTGAGGTTCGAGAATATCAACCGCAGCTAAAGGAATCGAAATAACCAAATAATTGTCTTACAGGTCCACTGGCGGGCGAAGCGAGGTTCGTACGCTCGTCATCCACTGATATAATAATCGACGGCTGAAATTGCATTGAAAGATACAGGTTGATAGTCGATGGTGGTTTATCAGACTGTGACACTCCATATCTGCGAAATTTATCCTCCCTTAACCTCGAAGAAAGTAAACCCAGCAGCTCATGGATATGGAACCTCTGTAAACCCCATCGCCGTCACGGTCACGCTGCCAAATTTCAATTTACCGAACGATCCTTTGAATCTTTTTGCTATACAGCTTCGACCTCGTTAAATGCTCTGCAGATCTTGCACTGTCCATTCGCATACATCTTTCCGAACGTCCCGAACAGATTCGCTGGTGCGTTTTTGAACCCGGAGCCCCAAATCGTCGAGCTTTCACCCAAGCTTTCACCTCCGCCATCGTCACACGTGGAGCAACACGAATCACCCCCCTCATCCAGGTACGTCCCTCAATATGCGCTTGATGGAAGTTTTTCTGATACTCTGGAGGAATCCCAAGACGCGGCGGACAACTACCGAGAACTCTTTGTTATATTTTTGCCGATGTAAGCACCGTCATCGTTCAACGCGCTCTATTCCCCCTCCTGTTCACTGAGCTTTTCGTGATAATAGAAACACGGCAGGCCCCATCGTGAATCTGAATTCTCAGCCAATACGTGTGTGCCACTGCTGTGCGCCGTTCCCCTCGCTCTTTGAATTATTCAAGACCCGAACGATTCGCACTTGACAAGTCATGCAGATAATGTTCCGCTTTCGCGTCAACAAGTCCCCCCTTTATTCTCGGCACGACGCTATGATACTATTGACAAAGTAAGAGGTATGCGTATCGTTCAGACCCTATACATCATGTATCATGATCCAAAGTTTCTGACTGGAAATGAAAAGGTCCATTAATACCCCGACGTCACGAAGGACATGAATACCTCAACGATCGTCCGCTATTCCATTTAGCAAGCTCCACCGCCAGAGTGAAACCGAGCACAATTACCCAGTACCTGACAGTGCTCCGATGCAATATCGCGCAATCATCCTCGTTCCGCGGTCCGAATGCAACAGCTCTGGTAAATCCAGCGCGTATTCCTCAATGCTGTCGCCACCCGAACACGGCCGCAACTGTATGTAGCGCTATAATTACACGATCGAGCACCTGCAAGGCACTGGCGTTTGGCCGGTGGATTCGAATCTGAGCGACTTTATTTCGATTGGTCCTTCCAAGCTATATTTCAAAACCTTGTCTCGCGTGTGCGACAATCCTCTATAGAAGTCGGAGCGCGTGTGGCAGGCAAATCCCTTGATGCCTCGATGATGAGAAAAGAACTTCAAGTGTACGGTTGTCGCCGAGTGAGAAAGTCGATGCGCCCGATCGTCTTCTCTACGGCGAAACTGGGGGTGCATCTGTTCCAGTACTACCAACTCAAGGTGAGCTATCCGGTTTCGATGCACTTGAACTGTTTAGAACCAACGTTTGGAAATTCATTCTATCTGTACCATAGGTTAACGCGAGTCGCTGATGTGGATGCTTACGGTCGTCCTTCCAGGCGTCAGAATGCTTCGGAAATCCTTATCCTGTCACTAATTACACCAATACTTATCCCAAGGTGAGTAGCTGCATTTTTCCTCTCCAATGATCAATGTCTAAACAACAAATCCATTTATCAATCCAAAACAAAACATATGACACAGTGTATCCGAAATCGAACTACAGTACAAGATCGCGAAAAGGACCATGAATCACAGAACTTAGCAAACATGTGGCGGTCGTAAGGATACCAGCTGGGAAGTTCAAGACGTGCACATCGCAGAACACAGCAGAATTATGTGCACGCAATGACAACGCTCCTGACTTAGAGGCCGAGAGTGCCGAGAAGGAGGGTCAAGCCCAAGCCGTTCAAGATTCCGGCAACACCGACGAGGCTTGAATTTATGTGAGTAATTATTCGTTGGTCCCTTTGAAATACCGTGCTTACAGAGAGTCCAAGGTGTCGACGAGACCTGCGACAACGACGTCGAGGCTGACGACGAGGCCGTTGAGGGCAACATCGATCTCAGTGACCAAGGGGCCGAGGATCGGGATGATGACAACAACGGGCGCAAGTATGGTTCCGACATCCTGATAAAATAGTTAATTTATGATCTCTTTAAGCTCGTCGAAAATCTGATACTTACAGTGACGATGGCAGAAAGGACGTCGGCAACAGCATCAGCAGTCTGGCGCTTCAACAAGCCTCCCTGGGACTGAGCTTGGGCCTCTTGGATCGCAGTGACGATCTGGGTGACAACCTCTTGCGCCTTGATTTCGTTGGCCGCAGAGTTCGTTGTGATGCCCGCTGGAATAAAAGTGAGTGTTTTAGCATCTTATGAAGCGGCAAATTCTCTTACAGAGCTGAGAGGTGAGGCCGTTGATCTTCGTCTGGAGGTTGGTGACGAGCGTAGTCGGGTCAACAGCGCGCTTTTCAGCGTTGGGGACCGGGTTGGCGAACGCGACGAGACCGAAGGTCAAGACGGCGAAGAAGAAAGAGGCGACGCGGGCGAACAACATTGTGCTGGTGAGTACTAGAGCTGGTTGTTGAAGGGAATGCTAAGGCTTGATTCGAGCGAACAGTGACTGTTGTCGATGCTGTTTCCTCAAGATCCTCGACCTCCTTTATACCTTTCGAATGCTCTCCTTGGTTCTTTTCAACACTCCAAACCTTGCTACGATCCAGCCATCCTTGACAGTAGACTTGCCATTCTGTTGCGATCTCTCTAGAGGCGCCTCCTCCTCACTACAGCGTGCTCGCAGAAGCATCAGAGCTATCCCTGGCGCAACAAAACCCGACATTCATAACTATTTCACATACTGGAGATCTAGGCATACGCACAGGCATGGTGCCGAAGCGCAACTTCGCGCTCCTGTGATATTATTTGGGAAACATTATCCTATTCCTATGTCAATCGATGCCGGGCGATTGACTTGTTCTCACCAAAGACATGGCACGCGTTGACATAGGTATGTCGAGACCGTTAATCGGCCGTATTTTGTCGGTCGAGGTATGTTCTGGACACTTGATAAGGGAGAGTCTATGAGTTATTATTTCTCTCGAATGCCGGCACGTACGTCGCTAATTTCATGACATGCATTGCATAGCGCATGCAACGCAATGCTTCAAGGTTTACTGATGGTGATACCTTTGCTACAGCGTCTTAATCTGATTGGTTATTGTCAGTGTACACTCAGCAACCACGAGCTTAGGCACGAACCCTATACTCTTGCCCAATATTGCGTGCTTAAGGGAAGGCAATCGCAGGCTGTCATTGAAGTCGAACTCGAGATCCCGATGCGGTCCGTAACAGCAAGAAGATCCCACTGCAAACCTTACCGCCACAGTATTAATTTTCCTGAACCAGTGTGCGCAGTACGCGATCTCACATTATTGTTCGATCCCCGACGTCGGTCTCTGGATTGAAAAGCAACTTGCACGATTGTTCATCTCTACGAATCCATCATATCAAAGATGTGATCCAGCGCACCACCCCCATATTTTTCCGACTGTAGCGCCCCGCGCACCGAAGCAGATGTTTGGTGTGAGAGGAAAGAACGACAGACACGAATTTCATAAATCTTCATAAGGGTCATTTTTCCGTGGAAGGCCAAGAAAAGGACCAAAATTGGGCTTCTCTCTCGACGTCGAGAATAGGACGTTCGCGGGTATCCTCGGACGCGGAGCTTAAGGTGGAAAGATGCGGTTTCGCGTGAGGGAGGGGGGAGGGGGGAGACGTGGACGTGGACGTGTAGACAGCTCGCGACCGCGATGGACTTTCGAATCGCCCATAGACGCCGCTGTACAAGAGGCTTATAGTCCTGTAGAACACGGTTTCAGTGCGACGACTGTATTGTTACGCAGATACCATGAGTAAGGACCTGCCGAGCTAAAGGAGACCCAAACGTCAATCCATGAGATGAAGAACGTCATCCGCGTCATGTACATCATTTGCGAGGATGCTAACAATCAAGCACTCCAAATACTGTGCATGACTCCAAGGTCCCTAGATTTAGATTTCAGTCGCCTGAAAGCGCAAGCCAATGATTTGACAGACACACCTCACACCTCACGTCCAATACGAGAAAATTCGGCATCGCAAATTCGGCATCCCAATCCGCAACATACACTCACAGAGAGTTCGGTCGACAATCCAGATCCCCTGCGCCTAGACCCCCAACGAAATGAAAAGTCCCTTCGAATTCCTTGATTTTCGCCGGCGAGAGACTCAGATTAATATTGACAGACGCGCGTGGCCTCGAGCTTGAGAGCTTGGGAGCTTACAAAGACCCAATATCCGGGTGGCCAGGGTGCTAGTGAGGTGTGAAGTCGGTCGGAAAACACGCCCTGTGTCGGATAAAAAGAACAACGCGGTGGAAATTCATGGGCTTGTGATGAACAGGTTGAGTCTTCGAAAAGGCCGCAAGACTATTATTGCGACGTTTCTTGATGCATGTTTGATGGGTGTGCAGACATTCGAGGGTATCGCCCAATGGTCTCAACTGCAACCGGTTTGCGCCATACTACCTGCAGTGTAGATATTTCGGCAGTCATACGTGCCGTTCTCTGTTGCACAACTTGAAGTCGGCCGAGCGCGCATGTGGGGAGACGGCGACATATCATATAGTGCTGTGGAAAAAAAACATCAGCGAGGAATGTCACTGAATGAAAACCTTTGGAGTCGACAGAACTTCTGACCTTAATAACTTCCAATTTCAATGTCCTGAAGATGCACTTCGAGCTGACCGTGACTCCCTTGTAATTCTCGTGTCCATCGGATGAACAAATAGTCGATAGTCATCGGAGTTCCGGGAGGGGAAACGGGGAATGGCGGCACCGTTGCGAGTGAAAGGGATACCGTCAGCAAAGGCGGTTTCATCGCCCGACCTTGAGAAGTTCTCCCCTTTACGTTCCTACAATAGCAAGACATGTCAGAGCGTCACATACTTCCGTAAATAATATGACAGCGACGCACGCTACCTGTTTGCGAGATGTTCAGTGGAGTATCCTAAAGAGTAGGTAAAGCCGGTAAAGAGCAAAGGAAACTGCATTCATCCGAGTCCCAGACTTTCGAAGAGTTCTCCATCTGTTGTTCCTACAAATGCAAAGTGTGTCAATGCCTCACGAACTTCCATGTACATGTTACCATACCCCGACACTCACAATTTCACTAAGGAGAACTTGCGTGTTGCAAAGTGCGAGCAGAAAGGAAAGACTCGGAAAGCGCGAAACTAAACAGCTAGAACCAAACAACACCAAATAGCTTTTCATTGACGCAGAGAAGATTCACAATCACGCATTAGGGAGATTTTTAAAGGAGTTTCATTAAGGAAATATTAACTGTAACACATGCAATGAAGGTATCAGAATGCCGGTACTAACTATCTAGTGCATGCGAGACGTAAAGGAGACATTGTCTGCGAAGACTATAAGCATGGAGGGAATGGCACTTCGGGAAAAGACGTACCTTAGAGGACAATTTTGAGGACTGCCGCGAGGTCAGTGAAGACGCAGACCTTGACGACAGCAACGACGCTGACGACCAAGGGGATGACGAGCTCGATGAGACCACCGACGAGGCCGCCGCAGCCGCCAACGAGGAGGCCAAGGACTGTTCCAACCTCAACGAAGACAGAGCCGAGTACCTCAACCTTGACGAAGAGCAGGATGTGTGCGAGGGCACCGAGGATGAGCTAATAGAAGTATCATGAGAATATAATCCTATCAACCAGATGAACGAGAACTTACGATGAGGATATCAGCGAGGAGGGTAGCAACAACGGAGAGTGCAACAACAGCTGTGCCATCGACGGCAGCGAGGATGACACTGACGTCCGCACCAACGAGAAGCTTCAAGTCACCGATAGCAACATTGACGGCCGCAACGATCTTCGTAAGGAGAGGGATAATGACTTCGACCTTTGCGTTCACAGCAACGATAGCATCTGAAGAAGGCGTTAGAATAACGAAAAAAAAGAAGTAGAGAAAACTCACTGAGGTCAGCGCAGACAGGCTTGACGGCAGCCTGTAACTCAGTAAGGACGACGACGACCGACTTCAGCTCGCGGGCCTCGAGGCCTGGGACCTCAACTGAGACAGCGGGCGAACGGGCGTGAACGGCGGCAATACCAGCACCGGCAGCGACAACGTCAACTGGGGCGGCGGATGCGAAGATGGAGCACGCAACGGCGGCGACGGCGGTGAAGAGTCCAAAGGAGCGCATTGTGATAAAGAGTGTGGGGGTAGAGTTGGTCTGAAGAGACGTGAGTGGGAAGTTGGAGAAGGTAGCTGAAGGCGAATACGACGAGTCGTTGGAGGACATAAGCTACGGGCTTCTGGTCTTTATACCTCTCGAGCGCGCTAGGGTCCTCTCGGTTTTTCCTGCTTCGGGCGCGACGGCGTCTCTGATGTTTTCATGACGTTTTCGCAGAAGGGTTCCGTTTTCTGAAGCGATCGCTTAGAATGAATGAGGTGGTGCTGAAAAAATTAGGGCGTTTCGGGTATGTCCTCGCCATGTTCTGTGAAAACAACGGCAGGGGATGAAGAAGCCGCGACGATTGGCCATTGCTGTAAGCGAGGCGCGTGTTGCAAATCATTCCTTCCTGGAGCTAGAAGATACGTCACGAGCTATTCAATTGCATTCAGCGCTTGTTTTTCCGTCAAATTTTGCCATACGCACTTCCCCCGTCCGCTCCTCCGACGACAGACAAACAGGTGCTGCCCGCCGCCCGATAGGCTGCCGCCGTTGATGTCCATTTGAACGTTGTGATTGGTTTGCCAACGTTCTTATTTCTGTATCTGAGGTTTGCTAGAGAGAGGGCACTTAGAGCTACACTGAGGACGCTGCAGCCAAAGAAAATACGTCAGTCGTTTTCAATGAAGAGTCTTGGAAAAGTACGCACCTGACATCGTCGTCTGGCAACGCTCGCTAAACTTTTTCAGCCAACCCGAAGAAGCTGATCGGCAAAATAGGGTTGGGCGTCTCGCTTGCCGCCGGAGCTCTTCAAGATCTCGATCGATCGCTCCTCGTCATGCGGGGTGGTGGTGGTTTGATCTTCATGCTTGAGCAAAAACCGAATGGATTGGTGAAAACAAAGACTCTGGAGGAGATTTACGAGCATTATCAGTTTTCATTTCTCGAGATACCACTACACAGAACAAGCGTTAGCAAACGACCAGATCTTTGTTACGTCTTCGGGTGGGAGTTGGGCGATGTAATCGGAAACCCCTAAACACATTTCAAATTCCAAACAAACGTTTGACACAAAAAAGCGGACAAGGGTATCACGCTTCTTTTCCGCATTGAGTCCACCAACCGATCTGACGCACGGAAAAAAAGACATGTCAAGGCGATGGCGGTGACCGGCGCAAATCACAAAATGAAGTGGAGCTTCCATATGATATGCGGGTGCGTGTTGTTCAGTCGGCTGAGCTTGGAAGAAAGGGTTCGACAAGAAAATCTCGAGGAAACATATGTAAAGTATTCAAGCGGTATCAGGGCAACGCGACATGAAGCCATCTTGAGCTCTTTGCCGAGAGACTTGGTGGAGCTCGGAAATTGCAATTTACCAACAAGGAGGGCGGTGAGCGGGCTTAGGAATTTCGGAAAACCGCCCAACGTTGACTAGACATCAAGCGAAAACTGGCGCATCAGCCGCACGTCACCGACAGTCGCCCAAGTCCAACCATCGAAAGAACTAACCAAAAGGCCGCATCAGGTTGTCTTTCCTATCTTTTAGAGTCGGAATGAGCGCTACACCGGGCTCGAGGTAGAGATTGCCTGTCCCCGCAAAGAAACGCGGACGAGGGCGATTGCTACTAAACCTCGAGGCATCCGAAAAAAACTGAGAAAGCGCAGTCAAGGCAGATGGCAGGGAAGAACGCCGCGCAGCGTCTAAACGCAGATGTGAACGGCCTGACCACGGAAATGAGACATCTCTTCGACATCCACGTAATAATGAAGTCGAAAGACCCGTCTAGACTTGACAGACTATCTTTAAAAACGTATAGCCAGTCTGTGGAAGCGAAACTCTTCTTCAAAGGCAGCTTCGTCCAAATTTCCACGGCGATAACACCGGTAGACGCGTGATGACGAAGAATGGGAGTTCAAAGGCACGAAAGGCAAAGAAGCATCGTATTGAACCGGATGAAGAGGGGGGACATACCGTTGAAAGAATTCGCTTTGCTTCGCGTGTGGACCGTCAGAGAAGATGAACGCGGGCGTCCAAGATTGAGTTTCGAACTCTTCAAAGAGAAAGATCTCGCCTTCATGCCTACACTGAAAATAGAGTGTTGCAAGAAGAACGAAGCAAGTAGGCTGAGTTCTTACGATCGATACACCCAGGGAAAAGAGTATGATAGGCGCCTTCTTCTCGATGTAGATCGACGGCCTACGACGCCCTTGAGAAAGATCGAAGACTGACCATGCCGGCGATGGATGGATCGTGTCACTACTTGCTCTCAGTATCAAGTTCTGGTGAGATGATCAATTAGAAAACGAGCAATCGTTTTCCCGACCAGAATGAACAAACTTCTGTGCAACAACGCTCGTCAGTATAAGCACAAATTCTCCAGCGCTGGCAGCGGAAAAGATTGAAACGCACCTTCTTCATAAATCTTCCCAGAGATCTCAGTTAGTGAACATTATTTCAGCCTAAAATCCATGATATCTTCAGGACGAAGAGATGATCACCGACAAAGTTGAGCGCGTCGCGATGTGGTGGAAGACAACCTGCAAAAGCGACCGACGTTGGGGAGCGACGCGTAACCGGCGGCAGTGCATTGGACAGCCACAGCCGTGCCGTGCCGGAAAATGCGCGTAAAATCGAAAGAAATATTAGGAGTGCAAAACGACTACGTATCTAGATAAATCAAATACATATGGTATCGAATATTATGACCATAACTCTCCGAAAGCACTCAGAGAAGTATCTGTACATGTAGACGAAGCCGCGAAGCGTGTCAGCGGTGTCTTGAGTGGACGCGTTTCGTGGCCACGGACGGCCACAATGACTCTTTCTTGCCAACCTTAATGAAAAGCTCGCATTTCTCTCAAACCCACTTGGTTAGAACCGCGTCGAAACGACGAACCACGACGAACCACCTTCAAACTTGATCTTGGAAGACAATTGAAGAAGAAGGATGTCGACAGAACAACTCTTGCCATACCAGACCGAAATACTCCAGAACCTGCACGACCCGCTCACTTCTGAGTTGCTCATTCTCGCTCGTGGATTAGGCCTGCGCAAGATCATTAGCACTCTTCTCAAGATATATGACAGTCCTCAGAATCTCGTCCTACTGGTGAACACCTTGCCGGAAGAGGATGGCAGCTTCGGTGAGGAGCTTGGGATTATGGGATGCCGGAAGCCTGGGCTAAGAATCGTTGGGTATGAAATGGGGAGGAAGGAACGGTGCGTGATATGCCTTTCTATTTGAGATTTAGTGATGATGACGTGAAATGTCAGACAGAATCTATACAAGCAAGGGGGCCTCATTTCCGTGACGTCGCGGATTCTGGTTGTCGATTTACTACAATCTGACATCCCCGTCGACCTAATTACTGGCCTTGTCGTACTACACGCCGAGAAGTGAGTCCTTCGTAAGTATTACACGGGCGGCATTTACTCACCGGCCGCAGAGTTACGGCTCTATCTCTTGAGGCTTTCATCGTTCGTCTCTTCCGCGAAGGAAATCAGTCCGGATTCGTAAAAGCATTCACGGATGAGCCTGAACACATCACCAGTGGGATGTACCCACTCAAAAGCATCTTGAAGGAACTCCAATTGCGCAAGGTTCACATCTATCCGAGGTACGGCGAGGTCACAATATAATGTAGATTGTCCTTCAGACCATCCACTCCAGGTTTCATGAAGAGATCAAAAAGTCCTTAGAACGCCGAAGAGCGGATGTCGTCGAGCTTTACCAACCTTTGACGGAACCCATGTCGGAAATCCATCAAGCGATTGTTCAGTGCATGAGTGCGACATTAAGCGAATTGAAACGCTCTAACACTTCAGTCCGTCAAGTAGAATAAAAACCGAGCGGGCATCGCTGATCTCATAATGAACAGCTAGAACTCGAAGATTTCAACGTCGAAAATGCCTACTTCAAGTCTTTCGACTCCATCGTTCGGCGGTTGCTCGATCCAGTTTGGCATAAAGTAGGACCGAAGACGAAGCAGCTTGTCAGTGACCTCGGGACACTTAGAAACCTTCTAACGTAAGTTACCTCATTATTTGCAATAAACTATACCTGCGACGAATGCTCTAGATACCTCATTTCGTACGACTGCCTCGCCTTTCACGCGTACTTGGAGACCATCATGGCGTCGAACTCAACAACAGCATCCGGTGCTCAGAAACAACATCAATCTCCTTGGCTCTTCATGGACGCCGCAAATACAATATTCCAGTCCGCAAAACGTCGATGCTATTTATCTACAGCTCCTGGAAAAGCTAAAAGCGGACCCACTGTCATAGATCTTGTTGACGATGAGGATGTATGGGATGCTTTGAATGAAGCTGAGGGCCTTCCTTCGGCGGCCAGTACGAGTAAACCACCCGAACCTCCAAAGAAACCGAAACGGAAGAAATGGATTCCGGAGGGGATGGACCCTGTGCTCGAGGAGTTACCGAAGTGGAACTTACTCGCGGATGTTTTGCAGGAGATCGAAGAGGAGATGATACGATTAGAGGGGACGACGTCTTTCGGTGAGTGCAACGATCATCAATCTCAATTTCGACTTTGGTGAACGAAGTTGACGTCGTAAATAGCGACACCTGGTACAAATACCGTACTCGTTATGTGCTCCTCCCAGCGCACCTGTGAGCTTCTCAGTGAGTTTGTTTCATCGATGGACACTTCGGCCGAACGAGGATCGAAAGGGCGTAAGATGATGGAACGGAGACTGAGGCTTTACCTATGGTGGAAAGGGAAGCTGAGCAGCAATCAAAAGGAGGGCCGCGGTATCTTCCAACTTCCGGCAAGGACTAATGACACTCAACAAAACGACTCGAACGTGAATGAAGGCATAAGCGACGCCCTGAAGAAGAAAGATGCAGTTACGAAGGATAGATTGGCAAACCGCAGGCGGTTACGAGGGGGTGCTCCTGCTACCGCCGCCTCAGGACGAAGCCAAATACCTTCACTGACAACGGCACAAGAAGGCTCGATGTCATCCAAAGAGAGAGAGAAACTCGGAATAATGGTGGGGGAAGGCGAGATGCGATCTGAAGCAGATAATATCGCGGATTTGTGCGTATCTCTTCTTTCGCTCTCTTTTTCGACTCAGACTTACGATAACCTCGACTAGTTTGGCAACGCAAAAGGCGGAGGGCTTCATAGCGGACGATGAAGTCCCAATCCTGACACCATTCGGCGGAGGTACTCAAGGCCTCGGAATCGATGTTGACGAGGAGATCGCTATGTCGCTCGACACCATCGACTTCGATTCAGAGTACGATGCAAACTTCGGCCTACTTCAACCTCAACAGACGGTCATCGTGCGACCATACTCAGACGACTCCGATGATCGTCTCTTAGCAGAAATCCGACCTCGTTTTATTGTGATGTACGAGCCGAACCAAGATTTCATTCGACGCATCGAGGTACGATCATTCAAACTTCAGCTTCGATTTCGAAAAGGCGGTCTTGACGACTCGCAACGCAGTGTTACAGAAGTTCAAATCCCGGGCTCGCTGTCCGAGTGTATTTCATGGTTTACCAGTTCAGCTGCGAGGAACACAAATACCTTGCGGGCATACGGAGGGAGAAGGATGCTTTTGAAAGGCTGATCAGAGAGCGTGGGGTAAGTCCTTGTGCTCACGAACGATAAAGAATCCACGGAATGTCAACTGATGGATCCCCCAGAGCATGTTGATTCCGATTATGGAAAAGACAGAGAGGGCCGGCAGTTCAAGCGAGAATATAATCAAGACCATAAGCACGCGTATCGCGGGAGGTGGCAAGCAGCTGAACACTGACCCTTCGCAGGTCATCGTCGACATGCGAGAGTTCCGGTCAACGCTCCCCTCCCTCCTGCATGCCGCGAAAGTGCTGATCGTTCCCGCGACCCTCACGGTGGGCGACTACATACTCACGCCTGACATCTGCGTCGAAAGGAAGAGTATTCCGGACCTACTCGCGAGTTTTAGCAGTGGACGTTTGTGAGTCCTCCGGCGGTTTCGTTCCACGTCCGTGAAAATGGAAGTTGACTCCCGTGGTAGGTACACTCAGTGTGAATTGATGTCCGTTCACTACAAGCAGCCTATTCTCCTCATTGAGTTTGAGGAGCACAAATCGTTTTCACTCCAGGTACGCAACAAAATTCTTCACTTCGATCATCCGGAGTTATACAAGTCCCTGTACAGACCGTAGGCGAACTCAAGAACTACGCGAAACCGACAGGCAAGTATCCTCCGAAGAAAAAGCCTAACGAACCTGCGCCCGAAACTATATCGGTTACGAGTATCCAGTCGAAACTCGTCCTATTGACTCTATCATTTCCTCGGCTTCGTATCATCTGGTCATCCTCTCCGTACGCCACCGCGGACATCTTCAAAGACTTGAAGATGCAACGACCAGAGCCGGATCCCTCCCGAGCAATTGCGCTTGGTGCCGAAGAAGATCCCGACGCTGGCGCAGGCATTAACGCAGCTGCAGAAGAACTCCTCCAGGCGCTCCCGGGGATCACGTCAAAAAACGTAAAGTATGTCATGAGCAAAGTCGGGAGCGTGAGCGAACTGTGCGAACTCGACAAGGCAGCTGTCCAGAAGATTCTCGGAATTGAGCCGGGGACCACTTGTTTTGAGTTTCTTCATCGGGGAGAGCAGTCGACATAACATAAAGGGCACGCTTACTCGTCTCTGCTCTATATCCGTATAATTTATCAACAACTTAGATAGCGTAGATTACATGTGGAAAGCAAAATTGTAGCACAGCAATACAACAGCATTGAAACAGCGAAAGCTTATACTACTATCGTTCCTCCTCCTCGCGATCCTCGTCCTCCGAAGTATCTTCGTCTCCTTCATCTTCTAGCAGAGAAGTATCGACTGCATTCTGCTGATCTCCCAAGTACCAATTAGGCATCAACAGCGAGAAGAGAACAGGAGGAACACTGAGCAGAGTCGCAGCGATCACCATCACTTTCATGGTATCGTCGTAAGCTGAACATCGACTTTGTTAGCTTCGAGAACCGGGAGAAAGATAACCATTGACTAACCTTCGATAACACCCTCCCGTATTGGATCGCCTCGAGGTATGTCCAATACGGATGAGATGTTTCCAAATAATCTCGACCTCTCAATATCGCTCAACGACGGTAAGTACTTGGCTAAATTGCTCGGCATTGTGTTCGCCCAAATCGCGCCAGCTACACACAAAAAGTTAGTTTACGAACGATTAGCACGGAGCGAAATGCATACCCATAGCTGATCCTACCGCCCCGCCTATCTCGGTGAACAGCAGAGTTGATGCAGTGACCATTGCTACGTCTATGTGCGGAACGGACGCTTGCGCGCCCACTTGTGACGCACTAGATGCAAAGCCCCCACCCAATCCCTGAAGAATTTGAGTCCATATGAGCTCAGCCGTCCTGATAATAAGAAGTCAGTGACGACAGACCGATAGTCGGAAAGGTTGTCACTCACGAAGCGTTGGCGCCTCTGCTATGAATCATCAAGGCGACCCCGCTGTAAAGCATAAAATTTCTTAGTAAGACATTCTCTTCGAGTGATGATGTGAGCGTACAGTAATCGAATGAGCAGTCCCCCAACAAGGATTGACTTGTACCGGCGATATCTCCACATGAGAAGTCCTCCCACAAACGCAAAGACGGTGAGTGCCACCGTCTGTACCTGAGCGAAATAAGTCGCTTCGAGGAGAGTCCATGGCTTCACGACAAGAACGAAGGTATACAGATACGTGAAAGTCAGGAAGTACGACGCCTATCGAATAGCATTGAGCTCGCGAGCAAGTCATGGGGAAAAGACAGTAGAAAACGTACGAAGTCGAAAAACCCGATGAGACTTGCAAACACGATACTCCTGTTTCGCAAGAAACGAGGTGCAATGACCGGCCGTGATGCATATCGAAAATCCCAAATGCCGAACGCAATGAGGGTTGATATGCCGACAAACAGCATTGACAAGATGGCGCCTATTTAAAAAATTGAAAAGTGAATAGGCGAATTGGACGAGGGTACAATGTAGAAGTAACAAACCTTTCCTCCATGTGCTCCCAGCGGACTTGCTCAGCGTCAGCGGTAGCAAGATCAGGCTGACTGCAGCACCAAGTAAAGCGAGGCCAACGAGGTCGAGTTGGTCAACAACTCGTTTGATTCGAGAACGCAGAGGTTCTCCCGGAGGCGTCGATATTGGAACATCAGCTTCAGCCAGCGCCTGCTGGACGATCCCCAGCTGTTTCGATCTTCGCTCCGCCCACACGAGTGTGATGATGAGCGGTAAGACGGTAGCAGGCACGAGGACGGCGAACATCGCGTCTGTCGTAGTCAAATTAACCCTTGCAAGCGACAGATATTGTCACACTTACAACCCCATCTCCACCCCAGGTGCTCGAGGACGGCGTTTGAGATATTCGGTCCGATAAAACCGTTCAGAACGAAAGGCATGGAAGCGAGTGACGAAACGAGGCCTCGCCATTTCAACGTGGTGATATCGGCGATGATAATTTGAGTGAGGAGTTGCAAGCCTCTGTTAATTTCACGTCAGAGAAGATACACGAGTTAAACGACGAGGCGACTTACGTATATCCACTTCAGCAGGTGCTGTCAGTCGTGCTTCAAGGAATAGCGGTCCGATACGTACATAGCGTAGACAATGATTCCGCCGCCCAGTGTTTGGACATTCTGAGACGAAGCAATGACGGTATATCCTGTTACGTGCTAATTATACTTGGAGAACGAAAACGTAACGTCATCTTCTTGCTCACCGATGACATAACAAAACACTTGTAAATGCAAAAGCTGGTCAATAACAATCCGGTGCGACGAGACTTCACTCACAGACAATTATGTAGGCTGTTCCTCGAGATGCAACGTCCGCTATCTTGGCAATTACGGGTTTCCCAACTGCGACTGCGCAAAGATTAGCGCTCGAGTCACAAAGCTTGCGTGAAGGCAAAGGCGAATGGCTCGATAATGAGAATCAAGTGTTGCTATGAACATCCACGCACGAGTGTAGGGATGTAATATGAAGTTCGAACTCACGAATTATGGATTGCGCGACTTGTATTGAAGCTATTAGACTGTGTTGCCCAAATGCTGACGCGGCGAATGCAAGGTACGCGTAGGTCGTGGAACTGTCCAAGGAGTAGATGTACGAAGCGAGTCCAAGTCTGCACAAGCGCAAATACAGCACAAGAAAGTGAGATATGGGAGAAGAAAACACTAGAAGTTCGGCAGACTCACGAAATATACAAAACCCAACGCGAATAACGACCATAAACCTTCCCAGCTGCCTCGACCTTCTTCACGCCAATATGAGCGTCCACTTCCTGCTCTGCTTCGAGAATACTCTCGTCCTCGACCGTTCGACGCTTGCTGTGTCTTCTCGTCTGGCCCTCCTCGCCGTCCAAGGTGTGCGTTCCATCTGAGCTGATGTGTGACTCCGAGTCTGCATCATGACACGAAATATCGCGATGAAATTTGTCATTGAGCTACATGTAAATAGTCAACTATAGATATGATGAGCACATACCTGTAGAATCTCGGTTCAGAAGCGAGTAGACTCCTCTAGTCATTACATGTGCTGAAAATGATGACAACAAGGTGGTTAAAGGTTAAGATGGAGAATCGACGCCGTGGTCGAAAGATAAGATGACAACTCATCTAATCTGATATGATACGGTGTATACGGTTACGTAACTTATGTTAAATCGGCGCTTCAAAACCCTCTTTCACGCACTTTGCGTCTTATTTTGCTTTTTCCTTCAACTGACTCTCCTCGATCTAAGCATACTATCAGACATTTTCGTGCATTGCCTCAAATTCACCCCAAAATGCCGACAAATTGGCAAAAATGGCATGGTGGGATGTATTTTCATAGTCGGCAAAGCCTGGAGGGACAAGTTTGTCAGTCACTTCAGTTCGTTTGCCTCGCATACACTAACCGCAGATAAATTATACAATGATTTTTTCATGGCACATACTCCTATAAGAGTAGCCGAATAATATGTCGCTCAGAGTATCGCCCCTAAAAGCAACAATCCTTCAAGTATCATGACTATACCCGCGCTTCAAACGGGCGTTAATGCCACGCAGAAGTTTCAAGAATTTGACAGGTTTTTCGTTGACTGCCAAAGCAGAGACGATGTACTAAAGTTCTTTCTTTGCAATGTCCGAGCAAACAATACAAGCTTCACGATTCTCGAGTTAAAAAGTCTCGTCCCCATCGAAGCTCTCTATGGTCTTGCGGTCGGCGTTCTCGAGATGTATCGAGTTTTGACACAACTCTGCGGTCCCAATATCTTGAATCCAAGAAATCTATACCCCTTGCTTACTTCAGGAGGTATTCCATACAGGAACATGTGGACTAAGATCCTGACTGCAGCAAATATCCTGATGGAAAGGCAGAAGCAATCTGGTGACTTCCAGTCCAATATTCGACTCTCCTTCATTCAAGACAGCGAAACAATCATATTCTGGATCTCTAAAGGAATGGAGGTTGCTCAAAAAATCAGCATGGCTGTCAAAGAGTGACCTCGAGAGTGATATTTGCTATAGAGGTCACCATGGTCTCTGCACCTCAAAAGTATGCTGTATAGATCACTAAAGATAGAATGATAGAAACCCTTTAGAATATTTCTTCGTTCTTGTAGCAAACATTCATGTCTCTTTTTACTTACCACGTAATAAACCAATATCATTGATCTCCACCAGGAGCAAAATTGCGTACTGACCATCGCAAAGGTGGCAACAATAAAGGAATTGTGTACCCTTTTCGTCAGTGACGTTACTCGTTATGCATGAATATCATGACCGAGTGCTTCTTCGATCGAATGAACCTTGCAAAACTTGAGACGATTGTTCTTTATAAGCAGTAGTCAGATACCTAAAGCCACGATTTCAAGACATCCTCACAATGAGCCCCATCGACGTTAATCCCCAGCTTTCAAGGATCGATTCCCTTTTTATCGATTTTCAGAAGAAAGATAAGATCTTGCAGTCTTGTCTTCGGGACGTAAAAAATCCAGATCTTGAGCTACGAGACATACAGTCTATCGAAGCCCTCTATTACTTATCAATGAATTTCCTTGAGATGCACCTGATTTACTTATCTCTCTTCAATTCCGAGCCCACAAACCGAAAAAGCCTTTCGACCCTTTGGGGAAGAGTCCACTGGGCTGCGTCTGTTACTCACCAAAGAGTTCAGCAATTTGGTAAATTCGATTCCAAAATATGCGGTGCCTTGTCAATGATATCAGCATCCCAACTCGCTTTACACACGTATCAGTTTTCCCGAGCTGCGCGCATTGCTCTTGAATATCTCAATGCGCCACGAGCGCTCGAAGAAAGGTCGAATCAAGCCTCCGCAACTACGAGTTGGATCCAACGAATAGACTGGTCCTATTCGCCCGAGAGCTTCAACTCAGACGGGTCTTCCACTGGCTGGCCGAGAGGCCGAGCGTCGTGAAACTCCTTGAAATATTTGTCGACATATCAGGAGCCAGATATCGGCACGGATCGAAAAACCGATACGACCGCACGCTGGAAAGCGAGGTTCGAGCATAGTTAAGTGTTGTAAATATCAGAACAGTATCCTATGATCTTTATGTCAATAAAACACACCTCGAGAGCCCTTTATTCAAATTGGAATGAACTTGAATCTAGTACGAATACTAGAAGTGCCTTCGTCTACACCAAGTCTAAAGAACATTAGCTAAGGGCTTGCACGAAGCGTTGAGCGTTTTCTCGAATTTGGCCTCTGATTACGATGTTGATGCGTACTTTGACGGGGGATTCGTGGAACGGTCGTACTTCAAGTGACAGCTTTCTTCGCGGTGGTTGTAAAGAAAAATGCAATTTGGAAAGGAAACGTCACAATTGGGCGAAGGAGGTCGGGGAGTCGCTGGGTCTGAGATTCTGTGCACAATACTACTATTGTAAGTACACCTCGCACTGGTAAACAAGCTGGAGAGCAGACTCACTAGTCCCTCTATAACATAAGAATATGTTCATTGAGATTGACCAGTATTTTTCGCAACTTGAACGCGTCGATGATCATGGGGGTTCGAAGGGAAGGAGCACCGTGACGGTTTCGTATATACGGCGGCATTACCACAGTCAGGTGGCTGCAAAGCACCTCAAACACGAACGTCCATGACGGCGGCGGCGACGAGGACAGCACCGTCCACGACGTCGACGCGTGTTTCTCGCGTTACTCGGACAATCAGCCTTCGTTCCAGCGCTCCCCCGCAGATTCCTGAAGGAAAAGTCGTGTCCTCGTCGCGGTCGTCGGTGTCGGCAGCCAGACGTCGTCAGCAAAACCAAACACGCTCACCCAACTCGACGCCGGTTCCTCTGATGAGCACTGCGAACAAGAGATTGTCGAGCGGGATCCCAAAGGCGGCGAGTAGGGTGGATAGCGCTAGACGACAAAGTTCTGTGCCTTTCGTCACCCAACCGAACGGCAGCGGCGAGCCCGCGAACACGAGCACTCCTCCACCCGCGCCGGCGCGGTCGCGTCCTCCAGTCAACCCTCCGTCAGTTTCTGGATCTGTCAGATCGCGGGCGATGTCGCACAACTATGTGTCTGATCAGTCAGAAAAGTATGGAGCCAACATGATGTCCACCCCCGCCCGTCTCAACCCAAAGCCACCGCTGAAGACACCATCGCCGAATGCTGCAGCAGTAGCAGCAGCGAAGTCTCCGCGAACGAAGAGTGTCGTTGCATCCCCAAAAAGCATAACAAACTCCCCGCGTCCAATCCAGCAGAAAAGTACACCCTCAAAGAAACATTCGCGCCAGCAAGAGTCGACATCGACAATCTCAGGTCTTCCTGGGGTGCCTTGGTCACCTCAGGGCAAGCTCAATGCGAAGAGCTCATCTCTTCTTGAAGACTCTCCTGCTAGTCTCAACAAGAAATTCAGTGCCTTTTCACCTCAAATGTCCTTCAACGGAGAGATGTCTGTTTGGGACGGTGACGACATGTCATTCGACATGGTAACAGAGGATGGCGACGGGGCAGTGGATGAAGACGTGCGTGACCTTCTGATTCTCTGATCTAAAGGAGCTTAACTTTCTTTATAGTTTGAGGAAGTCATCCAACAACTCAGGAACCTTTATTCGAAGAAATTAACACAGTACAAGCGTCTCCTTGAACAGGGTCAGAGTGCGTCTGCAGCCCAATTGCACGCCTTACAAGCAGAACTTCGACTTCTTCGGGTGAATCTTGAGGATGAGCGGCATGCGGCTCATCAAAGTGAATTGGAACGCGATCAATTGCGCATAAAAACTTTGAATGGTCCTACGCAACGCGGCTCAACTGCAGATATGGACATCGCAAGTGTCTTGCGGGGCGATGGAAGGGGGAATTTCAACGAAATTGAGGTCAGAAAGGCTGTCCGAGGCCTAAAACTGGCTGATCGAGCACGACTGTGAGTTACATAAACCGACGATAATTGCCAAGCTTTTCACTAACTCATTTTTCTTTCAAGTATGACGATTATTCTTGAATGTACGTTCTCTTTTCTCATCATTTCTGAGCATCTCTGAGTGATACGGTCACAGCTTGTATGCCTGGGGACATTCGACAGCAAATAATCTTGCTGGAAAAGTATCTAAAATATACGTTCGACGTCGTCGGGCACCTCACACATGATATCGCATTTCATATTCTGAAATATTTGACTGTCCAGGAGCTTCTTGGAGTTGAATCGGTAAAGCGAACTCGCGTTTTGAATCGTTTCCGCTGCTCATTAATTGGCCCAGGTGTCCAAACGCTGGCAAGAATTGGTTCATCACCCATCAATCTGGCGCTACCATTGCTTGCACTTGACTGCAACAGATCCTATGCCTGTTCGACCACCTCCAAGTCCGGAGGGCTGGTTAGTGCTGTGTCGTTCTCTCGTAATCATCTGACGGATACTTCAGGGAACCTCTCTATCGCTCGCTACACCACCGCGAGTCAAATTTCCACTACGGTCTTCCTCAGAAGCTGCGCTTCTTGACTGGGCACACAAACTTCTGTACAACACTACTTCTGAGAGGTATGTGGAACTTTTGTTGTCAGAGACCGTTTAAATCAACGAATCTGCTGCAGGGAAGCGTTTGATCAGCGGTTCATACGACGAAACTATCCGTTTCTGGGACATCGAGACAGGCGAACAGAAGAAATGCTTGCAGGTCAAGAAGCCCGTGAGCTGCATCGACTTCCTGTTAGAAGAAGGTACAGCTTTGATAGCATATAAACATATAGCATTGTGATCTTCTAACTGGCCGATCCTTTGACAGAGGTGTTCGTCGCTGGCTTCCACGACGTCGGGTATGTCATGATAAAAATAGGACTCAATCGACACTGAAATCTCCTTTTCAGGCGAGTCCACCTGTATTCCTCTGTGACCTTCAACCCTCTGCAACAGCTTTCCGGGCACTTGAATGGTATACGCGCAGTAGCACTTTCTTCCAGAAGTCTTGTGTCTGCCGGGGCGGATAAGGCGTTGGTTTGTTGGGACTGGCGATCTGGGACGAAGATCGTCCGCTTCGGACAGCAGACAACGATCAACATCGGTGTGCAACTCATAGCGGGTGACAAGGAATCGGGTGAAAGAGTCGTGAGCGTGACGATTGATGGCATTGTCCGAGTCTTCTCAATTGGTAAGAACGTTGCTTTAACTTGATTGTCCCTTGCTTACTGTCTTCAAGCGAGACGTGAAATGATTTCACAGTTTAAACTCGCCGAGCTTGGAGGATCAGACCCAGTTTTGAATGCCAAACTCTGTAATGTGGGCAAGGCGCCGGACAATATGCTACAGTAAGCTGGCTCGGCGAATGTGTGAATGCGTTTACCAACGTTTGCAACAGGTGGTTCGCTGCGAAGGGCACTCAAATGACAGTAAGTGAGAGGAATATCCGCAATTCCATGGGTGCTGAGAACTACACCAGTGTGCGACGAAGTCCGTGATTTTGCATCTTCAATGGACGGAGGGCGATGAAAAGCAGGAGAAACCAAACGCGCTGAGTAGTAGCCCAACAGATCTGGAACCGAACAAGTCGATCCCCAGCCCCTCAACGCCGAGTGTGAGTGGACGCAGTTCGATTCCTCCTCCGTCGGCCATGAAGAGTCGTCCGAACGTTTTATCGAGGTCGTCCACCTCGCACATGAGCACCCCTCGTCGAACGTCTCTCACTGTCTCGACCAGCCGAGGAAGGGCTTCGTTACCTCTGACGCCTCCGCCGTCCGGCTTGCACAGTTCGAATCCTGGTACCCCTCTTTCACGTACGGGAACGCCTGCTGCTTCGACGTTCGCTGTTCGATACGGCCAGGCTGCTATTCTCACCGCTCCGCCAAAGCTAGTCGCTATTGTCGATACCCCTGACGTTGCAGTGGGTGCCGTGGACCCACGGAAGCGTAGGGTAGTGACAGCGACGAGATTCAGCTCGAGGTTGGGAGCCGATCGTCGGGTAAGTTCTCTCACAAATACGGGAAACTCTTCGATGACATCCCGCGCGTAGATCTTCATTTCCACACATCGCAAGGCCAAGCGCCAATCGGAAGATGGTAGCGAAGAGGGCAACGACGAGGACTCTGAGACTTCTAAGGAGGAAGACAGCGCTGTCGACTTCAGCACATCCATCACCACAGTGGGAGGAGTATGGGGAGCTATCTCAGTTCCAGACGATTCATCGCCGACTTGGTCTCTCGTGAGAGGGCTCCAAGGTCCACTGCCTCACAAATTCGCCGGACTTGCGACGCCCAATATGAACCCGATGTCGATGCAGCTCAGCCACGAGGAGGTCGTTGTTGGTTGTGCCGATGGTACAATCTAGTGAGCCCTTTGATGAATTTCTGAAGTTCAGACTTTATGATTGCTAATTTCTCATCAGTGTTATGAGCTTCGTGGGCGACGAGTACCACAAGGAAAGGAACGCTCCTATACCTGAAGACGATCTTGAAGCGGGAAGTAGTGGGGGGCTGGCTTCTCCAATGACTGGATGATTGCACATATCTATTGATATCTCATGAATAGTTTCTGTTCCTCGTCTGAGCGTCTTGTTTCGGACCGAGTTATGTTTCACAACTATCGTTGTCATGTATATAGCATTGTTTTGTATTTTCGGACTCGCACAGGAATTTTAGAAAGGAATTGGCAATTCGAGGAGTCGGACGACGGAGGTTCTTTTGTACGACGATGTGCGGGGTGTACCGCAAGTTCTAGCAAGCTCACTGGAAGGTATCTGAATGGGTTTTGTCTTGCTTGTGTGTTAACTGGGATTTTGAGGGTAATTGAATTCTAATAATGATACAGATGTCTCTATGCAATTCGTTTGCGCGACTTATACTGGAATTGTTACTCAGGAAGCTCCCACATAAAGACGCTCCCGTTGGTATCTCCGTGGAACAAGCTCTCGCTGTGCATATCAGTCAAAACCTATCACAGCACTCGATCTTAACGACAAGCTTACCCAACGAAATGCAAGGCCGTAATGCCAGCAGTGTGGCCGTCCGCGCCAGCTCGACTTCGTAAAGTGCGAATGGTGATAAATTTCCATTGGGCCTTTTGTTCAGGAGGTGTATCCTTCGCAGTCCAGCTTCTCAGACTGATTGTGCCATTTTCGTGACCAGTCGCAAGAACACCATATCGTACGTATTCTCTTTCCAAGAATGCTAAGGAAGTGATGGGGCTTGTCGGGTAATCCAGAATAAACTCGGAGATTGGAAGAGCATTGATAGTGTGCAAGCACAGTTTGAGGTTCGAGCATGAAGCGATATATCCCTGCAACAAATGAGTATCATCATGAACACCCGAGATAGTCAACATACTGTCGCTTCGTTGATTGCCACGGAGTGGACAGCACATTGGTCGCTTGCTCGATCGTGCCAAATTGAGCGTACGTAAATTGCACGATTGAAATCCCAAATCGCGACTGAACCATCTTCAGACCCACTGGCGATAATGGACCACGCGCGACAGGCGGCAATTGCGATGACTGCACCTGAATGTGAGCGCAGAAGGTTCGTCTGTGACATCTTCGTAGAACCGTCTTTACGACTGAGCCGCCATAGTCGGACCATACAGTCTCCAGAACCACTGACGAAAGTATCCGCGTCCACAAATGCAACGCACCTACAAGATACATATTCAGCGACTTGTACGACCTGTCCAATTGTTAGAGAAGTCCCAGTGATACAGTAATGAAATGACACTTGCCTTTCGATCGACGCACAGCTTAATGCTTTGATCAATGAAGCCCCAGCGGATGCTCTCATGCGGGAAATTTGGCACGTAAAGCGTCCCCGTCGGACAGGGTAAAACTTTCTCATAAAAGGTATCTACGGAAAGAGCCGCGACACTCGCAGGAATTTCTATGAATTTTGATATCATGAATATAATATGCGCAGATATAAAAAGTAAATGCAAACCTGCAATCGGTCGAAATGACTGGACGAGAAGCTGAGGATCCTCCTCGACTCCGTACTGAGCACCGAGAGGCAAAGTCGTCTGACCCTGCATCATCCTAGGCGGATGAGGTACGTCAAAAAGCTTTCGTGGAGTCTGCCCAACTTCGAAGTATGATATAACAGGTCGTAAAATCTTCATAAATGCGCTTACAATTATGGATGATGCCCACTGTGGCTTCACGCTCTAAACTGTCCTTAATCGCGTCTAAGTCTGTTTCTGGGCGGTTAACATCGTTAATAGCGGAGGGCCACAATTCATACCGATTGCTCCTTCATAGCTGAACGGGTGGAACACATTGAACGAATCCACGTCCTTTTGCTTGAAGCCCCAGATGAGGTCAATCCACGCGGGAAGACTGT
Organism: Schizopora paradoxa; assembly: GCA_001020605.1. NCBI lineage: Eukaryota > Fungi > Basidiomycota > Agaricomycetes > Hymenochaetales > Schizoporaceae > Schizopora > Schizopora paradoxa. The sequence continues at coordinate 118,457 of KQ085977.1, forward strand.
TGCTAACGAAATCCGACTCCAATGCCTAGAGGAAGATTGAGTAAGATTGCCTCATATTTCATTTCGAGAAATTATACCCTCCGATGCTCTTCGATGAATAGAACAGGATCATCTCTGGCCCAAGGTGGGAGCTTGACGTTATCGATCTTATTCCCTGAGCTCTGTTCTACTCCGAAGTTCAAACGAGCCGCGTTGTGAAGGAACCTATGTTGATGTCAGATTTGATTCCATATATCTCATTTTGATTTTTGACAAACTCGGGACAGGTGAAGAATTCTGGTATCAGTTCCCGAACGTCACCTCTCTGGTCTTCGGATGCTGAATGATAAGACCGGGCGATGTCGCTGCAATGATAAAGTGAGATAACGAACGCTCGCTCCCGATGCCATCTCACCTGAATAAACGATCTGCTAAATCCCAATCTCCACCCTCCACTATAATTCAGCTACATTTTCGCGGTATTACAGGGTAAGACATACCTGAAGGGTCTTGAACATGTGTGTAAAGGGTTCTAGCCGTATTAAAAAGTGGCAGACAATCATCGAAGAACTGAAGTGCGTTCCATAATTAAAGGGCGCCTCCCCGACGCTCACTAGATTGTTATATGTTTGCATCGCAGACTTTTGACGCTCTTCGGTAAGCGCCCCCATCGGCCGAGACAAGCTGGAGAAAGAAACTCGCTTAGAGATAGTGATAACAAATAGCGACAAGGGAAATTTACTCTCTGAATGTGCCAGGGGAATTGAGATCCAGCACGTCCGACGCATAATCAGCCAATACCCATGCTGTAAAGGTTAGCAAGCAGCGTTAATGCCGTAAGGTCCACGCTTACGGAATATGGGATATTGTGTGGCATCTCCTGGAGTTCTCCCGGAGGATTGGTTAAGGATACTAAGGTATGTAAACTAAAGAGGAGTCGTATCAGAAGAGAGGAAATTATCCCAAAGCTCGAAGTTTGTACATTACTAATTTCGCGTGCTTGCCATTTACGCTGGGCAGTTGCCAATTCGTCACGAAAGCCAGACATAACCTTCGAACTGACTCTTCCGAGAAGCGGTGTGCGTAGAACCAACGGCGAACGTGATTCACTGATCGCGCGATTTGTTACGGAAAGTTGCAGCTTCTCGCTTACAGACTGTCGATCTCTCTTCGTGGGGAAAACGATGAGGAGACTGCACGAGTCCTTGAAGTATATCTCCAAACTGCAATAAAATGAAAGTAAAAAATTGAAGGCGATGCGAAGGGAGATACTTACGCAACGTCTCGGAATAAACAAGTCTTTTTACTCATGGAAAGCACTTGGTCATAAGTCCTGCAAGAACAGTCATGGTATGAAAATCGATGAGTTGTGTTAAACTCACCAGTGTTTTGCTCGTTGCCGACCATCCACCTCCAGAACGGAGCCGGGGACAGTGAAGAGGTCTTTTGAAGCATCACGAGCATCTATCACTTCACCGTCCGAGCTTTCCACGAGGCCATCCAGCATATATAAATTGTTTTTGCCCAATATCAGCAAGCCAGCTAAACATACGAAGAGTAAGAAATTAACCACCTTGGAAAGGTAGAGCTTACGAGAGGAATCGACTCCAACAATCCTAGAGACTGTGCACACAGTATGGATTACGTCCCCAGCACGTAGCTCGTGGCGAACTCTTCTAAATTTATCGTCGGTGACTTCATCGATCCACTGTCTTTCTCCTGTAAATCGACAAATTATATGTCAGAAGTTCAGAGCAAATTATTCGTACGAACCGTCGGCATCATGTAAATCGTAATTCTCTGCCCACGGAGGCGCCTCGACCTGCACGAACGACTGAGCGTCCGCATCAGGTTCGGATACGGCTCGAGATAGTTCTTGACTAATGGAAGTACTCAATGGCACTTCATTCGTCCTTTGCAACTTCTTCCTGACTCTGTAAGGGCCTTCTGTTTCGTCCAGACACCAATTACGAATTGAATGTTCAATTCCCCAGAGACCTCTGTCATGCATCGCGTGCCGCCATTCGTTGTCACCCCCAGCTTGCCGATGCTGCTCACGACTGAGACGAATTAAAATAGGGTGGTCGATTCAGTTTAGAGACAACGCACATGTCTGACAAAGTCTGGGCGAATCTCTTGCGTTCATTCGCAGCTGTACTCTTCCGCCACTCTCGTATTTTTGCTGTCATGCGCTGATACGTTCGCTCGTGCACAAGTTGGACACCGCTATGAGAAGTGCCGTTCGTCGCAGGAGACATGTCAGTCGTTGCAGAATTTGAGTTTCCAGGAGCGTTCCCGTCGTATTGATTATTGAGGATCGCCTCGGCCTTGTGGAAAGTGATTGAGATCTTTTCCACTCTCGTAAGAAATCACGAAAGAAAGCCGCCAAAGACAGAAACGTATATACCTGCTGCTTTTGCGTCGAGGATATGGCATTATCTAGTGTCAGAGCCAAAGCAAAGTGGTTCAGCTTCTCGAGGATACGTATGTATGCGCCACGGTCGATATAATGGTTGTCACCGTCCGCAACGAACTTCGCGTACGTATTGATAAAAGAGGAGGTGATTTGCTGCGATTTAAACAGCTGTCGGAATGACGGTGAAATGGACTGCAAATCCAGCAGAGTTTCAAGCAACGGTTCTACAAAGTCTTGTGTCGTCCCGTTGAAAAGTAAGTCGATATTTGCACTTAGATATGTTAGAAACCACCGACCTTCAGGTCCATGCTCGTCACTTTTGGATGGGCTGGTTAGGCCCTTGTGCAGACCGGAAAATAGTGTTGGAAGTAGTTGTGGGCAAACGACCGTCTTCGAATGATCCGCTGTCCTATCTGCACGCCTATCCTTGAATGTAACGCGTCCCAAAAATGCATCCAGGGAAGCTTGTTGGACACTCGAATCCCAACATGAAGGAAGCACCGTCTTAAGGACAGTCCATCCACTCACGAGTTCGAATTTTCGCGCGAATGACGAAGAGGCCTTTGTCGCTAAACCAATCAGAGTCAAGATTTGTTGTGCGACTGTTGAGGTCGGCTCTTCGCCGAGTAATAGCAGCAGTATTCGATTGAAAGGTAAAGCGGCAGAGAACTTGGTGAAATGAGTTTGCGAGTGAAGCATAGTGACTAGCGTCTCCAACAGCATTTCCGCTTTTCGCTTGGACGAATCTCGGTTTATTTGAAGTGGCAAATCGACTGAAATTGTTGTCAAATCTGGATCATAATCAGACTGCGAAACTCTTACCGTCATGCAAATTACTGGCCAGATATGATACGATGGGCTTGATGGCGTGGTCTTGCGAAAAACATGCTTGAGCTACATCTCGGATAGCTCCAATGAGATTTGAAATCATATCCTGAGGGTACCAGTCCGCTTGCAAGACGAACAGCAACTTCCTTATGACCCCGAATTTACCAATGCGTTGCTTTGAGTTGAAGGCTCGATATCGGCTTTGCTTCAAGAGGATCGCGAAGTGCCCTAGGTGAACGATCTGGATGTCGGACCGGCAATTTGCCCATATCTCAAAATCGAGTGCGATGGCGCAATACGCTACTGGGTTGGTGATGGTGGAGTGACTGTGCATAGTCGAGCATAAAGATCGAACAAAGGGCATTCATGGACTTACTCGGGAGAGCGAAAGTTGAAACCCATCACTTCAAAAATTGTCTCAAAGGCGGTCACGTTGAATAGCTGGCCCTTTGATCGAAGAATGCGCGACAAGACCTCGTAGGCATCTAAAACAAAAATATTAGGAGTGAAGAATACAACAGACGCAATCTTCAGCTTACGGATATTCTCCATGTCCTCTGACATCTGCCAATTCGACCGTGTTGAATCCACGAATATTCCTAATGTGCGGGACAGCTCGTGAGGGGTCTAATGAACAGCGTTTCATACACTTTGCCGAAACGTAACGTTATAGCAATTTCTTACCGACGCCAACTCCACCATACGCAATGCGACAGACGCGCCTCCCAGCTTCCAAATAGCTACGTCCATACTTTGTTCGCAAGCAGCGAACACATCTCCCCGAACCTCAATGGAAGCGTCCGCATTGTGTCGGTTTACCGCGTTCTTCACAGTGACGCTTGAGTTGAAGACGTCGCTACTGCTCTCGCTTTCGGTCTCAACAGAGTATCCCAACGGCGAGATTGAAAACATGATCGACTCCTCCGAAATAGGATTTCCATCTCTGATCGCCTTCATCAAGGGGGACAAACCACCTGCAAGGCGCGCAGCGACTTGAGCCGCTGGAGCGCCCTGCGTGGCCAAGTTCGAGAGATGAATGTTGAGCGCAGTGGCACCCTCGTACGTTAGAAAACGAATGAGGTCGCGAGCTTGAAACTGCGCGTTGTAGCGCGGACCAAGGTGGTGTATCAGACGTGGTAAGTCATCAGCTTCATGATACATCAGTAAAGCAAAATCGAGATTGGGAACACAAGATGTGCACTGACGAATAGGGACGGTCAGAAGGTATGCAGACGCGAGGCACCAACTCATAGAAGAGCTATCCGAGTCACCAATTGAATACTCGATGGCGGAGACTGCAGAATCAGCCTTCGGGTACTGCCAATTCCTCGATTCGACGAGAGTACCATCAAGCAACAACCCTGATTAGGACGATTGAGGAATTTACGCTGTGAAGACCGTGCAATGACGTACGAATAGTCGGATTTGAAGCCCTATGTGGATGGTGAACGACGGAAAGATGAGTCCACTTGCTCTTCGGAACTTTGATGTTCTCAAGGACAGCCATTTCCCTATTCCCCGAGCTGAAAAGTTCTAAAGCGCCATCTAATCGAATTTTTATCTGAAAGAACTTCTTGTCTTTAGTTGAAGCAGCGAATAGAACTTGGCTCGACGATGTTGGGTATTTTTCTACCCAAAGCCAAACCTGCCAGAGAGAAAACATGTTAGTAATAAGACAGCCAGGGTTTATGATTGAGTATGAACCATGAATGTAAAGCCCGAAGAAGGTAGGCTTCGCATGGATTGCTCGGTGAAGGTTAAACGAGCAGGTCCTTCAAAGGAGAAATGTTGCGGCCACCTCGATTTCATCCCCGCTCGGATAATTTCAAGGACGTCCGAGTTTAGTGATTTGCGGTCAAGAACAGCACTTTCGAAGAGCATTCTCGCACTAGATATTGGCAACCCAACCTCTGCTAAACGTTTGATGAGCCTCGAAAGTAGAGGTCGAATGGCGTCACCCGCATCCGTCGATAAGAAACGTTTGAATAACAAAGGGAAAATGGGCAGGCTCCCGACGAGAATCTTGTTTCTATGATTTGTGCCCGCTAGATGTTCGACAACCATGTAACACGACCGAGCGAGAAGGGTGTCATCCGAAGGCAGATTGTCCAGTAACTCAAGCAGGAGTTTTAGAGCATTCGCGTTTTGTATAGTCCCAAAGAGCGGCTTGTATTCGGATAGGTCGGCACAGTCAGTCGATCGCAGCCATACGAACATGCTCGAGAGGGCGAAGTTGTTTAACGCCACGGACAATACAAAGCCGAAGGTCTGATCAGCCGTCTGAGGATCGGAAGTAAGTTGAACGAGCGACTTTGCTAGGAAGTCGTACCCGACACGTTTCTATATTCCACCGTCTGTAAATTGTCAAATACATAGAATTTGAGCAGCTCACCTCGAAGTAAAGCCGATTGGAGGGATGCCCACTGACTGACTCTGCGAGAAGCATAAACGCGAGCCGTTCACCATCCTCCGTTTGCGTCGTCTCCGTGGGTGAGTCTTCATGCCTTTCCTTCTCAAAGTACGCGTGCAATATCGATAGAACATTCACGATCAAGAGGAACCCGTCAAGCTCGCGGAATACGTCCTTCGTACACGCGTTCTCCAGCATGATACGATGCATCTCGCCCATGAACTATATGAATCAGAATTATGGCCATACATTCAGAAATCGATTGCGCACCTCTATCTTCTCCTTTATGTCCTCCGCTTCCTTCAACTTCTCGACCGCGTTGCGCATGAGCTCGATGAGCACGTCCCGAGCGAAGTCCTCAGCGGACGCATCCTCATCCTGGGCCACATCTTCTTGTCTCTCGAGGCGAATAGACTGTTCGAATCGTGCTCGTAGAGGTGTTATGAGACGTCCAAACATTTCATGGACATAGTTGGGGTGAAACGGCGCATTGACGGAGAGTTCTGCGGACAACGGTCAGCGCGATGTTCCCACGCATATTCGCGACGGCGACGCGATCATCCTGCTCGACGCGCACGACGACGACGACGAACACGTATATTTAGACGCATCAGTATTCTGTTTCCGTCAATCTTCAAGAATATGTTTGAAGGTGAACGTCTCTTCCTTTCCCAGAATTTGCTAACTGTTGCCCCAATTTCATTGGAAGTGAAACACCGCACACTGACTCTCCGCCAGAAACCGCACCCCTCGCCGCACAGATCTGTGTAATGCATATCAAATTAGAAGCTAAAATTTACGGTAAAGAAAAAAGCATCTGAGTGACGAGTGGAGAGAAAGAAGCAAAACAAATATCTTCGTCAATGCGTATGCGTAGAAAACTAATGGAAAGATTTGAAATCTGAAAAGACACGAGAGAAAGAGGAGATGGAAAGGAAAACCGAGGTATCGAGGCGATATGTATTACACAGCACTGGCGTAGAGTTGTCGAGGTGCGGAAAATGAGCAACATGAAGAAAAGGAGCGTGACTGACGAAGGATGGGAATTGCTTGCCGGGAAAATATGCGCAATGTCTTCTTACACACATAAGCGAGGGAAAGCAGCGCTGCGAAAGGAGACGAGAGGGATGGATAGCAGCAGAGCGACGAAGCCGATATTCGCAATAAAGAAGAGGGGTAAGAGGGAATGAAAAATCCGTGTTGTGTGCGTCTTGCAGAGGTGATATACGATGTTGAAGGAGGAAATAGTGGCACCGGGTTGTACATTTGCCTTGAGCGTGCTTGAAGACCTTAAGATGAAAGGATCCGGAGATGACCAGAGAGTATCGAGATGTGACGCAGAGGTTCGTGATGCTGGTGACATGCCAGGATGAGGGAAGTGTTTCCGTGGAAGAGGTGGGAGGGAAAGGATCGACGTCGACACCAGATCACCATCACCGCTTGCGCTTGGAGCCCATGAGTCCTAAAGCAGCTTCTCCAGACGATCCAGTGCCTTCGATCTCGTGTCCCACATCCATGACTTCAAAAACCTGTTCTTCGCCATCGGAAAAGTCATCCACCATTATTGGTTGCGCTGCACGAGAGCCTTGCGCACCTCCTACTCCGTGTCCAGGATGAACTGCCACGCTCATTGGGCGAATTATCGAAAATGGGTTCAAAGATGAAGGCGCTGATTCCGCAGCGTCGTCCACTTCATTTGGTTGTCGCATACCGGGTGTTGGTACTGGAAGAGGCACCCCATCTACCTCGTTCGGTTGACGATGATGGTCGGTCATGAAAATATCGTCCTCATCATCCAGAGGGGATTCCTCTGCATGTTCCGGAACTCCTTCAAATTCCGGGTTGTGCGGAGGAGACACACGCCGCGGGTTATTACGCAAAGTTCCACTTGCCCTTCGCGCACTGTTTGGTACGAAATCACGTTCGACCTCCGTCTCATTTGCTGCCGCTTCGTTCGTAGCGGCCGCCAATACCGCCGCTGCATTCGAGACTGCGTCCGTGTCCATTCGGATCGAAGATCGTCTCTCCGCGACTGACGGCACCTCGACATCCACGCCGGAACCGCCGGAGCCCTCCCCAGCGTCGGCGCTATCCATGTCTAAGCCCATGTCGCCGTCTATCTCTACGTCCTCCTCCAAATTTGCGAAAGTCCTGCAAAGAGGGCACGAAAATCCAGGATGGTGCATGAGAAGTAAGGGTCGGATGCACTTGTAGTGGAACACATGCGAGCAAGGAGCGATGAAAAGCGATTGATGAACTCCAACGCAGAAAAGACCTGGAAAAGACATCAATTAAAGAATTCAAAAATACTCGACATGTACTCACAGATGCAGCAGTCCGATAGGCCAGACTTGTTTCCCGGAGCTTGTTTGTCTAAAGGTTTCTGATTCGACAAGACTTTGAGCTGTTTCATAGCATTCGTGCTGAAAGAGGCAAAAATTTTAATTCAGACTAGAGGAATAGGAGGCACAACGACTCACTTGAACGCATTCGGTTGTGCCTGCCATTCGCGCCCAATCTCGATGCGCATCTTCACGCACTTGTAGATATCATCTGTGCCGCCCTGATAATCAACACCAAGTTGGAGGACATCGCCATCTTTGAGCGGGTAAGGGCGAGATTCCTGGTTGGGCGGAGAGAGACGAGTGTGGTTCAAGAAAGTACCGGATGAGCTCCTGGTGTCCTTAATCCAGAACTTCCCTGTGTTGTCGCACCAGACCTCGGCGTGAGCACGACTGACGACCTTGCTCTTGAAGGCGAGCTTGTTGGTGTTCTGGGCATTGAGAGCTGTGATGCCGAGACCCGAACGATCTGTGAAGCGGCCAATGCGAAGAGCTGGGACTCCTTCAGCAACGTCGCGGCTGATTGGGTCAAAATGCAGCGATCTGTTGGTGTCGAGGTGGGGTACGAGGCGGATGCGGTGCGTCTTGGAATTTGGATTGGCGGCGGGGGAGGCACGGTTGTTGTTGCCGCTACCAGAGTTGGTATTGTTGCTCTGCGCTGGCGGGGGCGGGGCCATACTCGGGGTCGCTGCAATCACACCGTTTGCTGAACGTCGTCGTCTGAGGAGTTGAGGAAAGACACTGGCAGAGGTGGTATTTGATGGCGGATTGAAACCGTGCGAGACAGAGGCTTGTAGGGCGTTTGCGGCAGGCCGTCGTCGGTGGCCTTGATTGGGACCAGGAGATGGCGGCTGGGTAGGCATGTTGTTAACGGTGTTTGAGACCGGGCCCTGGTGGTCGTTGGTGTTGTCGTGTGGTGCAAGTTGCGGTGGGCCCTGGTGGGATTGGGACGAGCCACGGGGACGCACTCGCAAGAAATTGCCGAGAATAGACTGGCGCTGCTGGGCGGGGTTCGGGGCGTCGTTGGCGATCAAGGCAGTCAAGTCCATCGACGAGGGCGTCGGCGTCGTCGCTGTCGACGACAAAGAGGAGTGCTGGACGTCGTGGTCAGAGGAAGACACTAGGACAGGCACGGCATTTCCCGATTTGACAGGCTCTCGCGCTGCCGCTGCCGCCTTTTGATGAAGAAATAGAAACGGAATGATTGCGGAGAAAAAATAGAGATTCGTTCGGGCAGGGGGAACGTCCGTCGCAGTCGATTTCGGCGAAGTGGGGGACATCGCACAGCTCAGCAGTCTGTGAGCTTTGTTATATTTCGCTCAGAGAGGCCTGAGGCCAGAGCACAATTCGAACGTCAAACATGCTTTTGAAACACGCTCTGGGAATGATCTCTGATATGTACATCTTCACGGCAATACAACGGTGTGTAAAA